>VSMD01070156.1:0-121884 GCA_008750895.1 Mirza zaza
CCCCGCGCCCACCCCGCGCGCGCCCACCCCGCGCGCCCACCCCCCGCGCCCACCCCGCGCGCGCCCACCCCGCGCGCGCCCACCCGGCTTTGTGGCGGGAGCGCGGAGGGCACGGGAGCCCGTCCCCTGAGCTGGGAGGCCGGCCGTCCGCAATTACAGTGCGAGGCGAGCCACTTCCCAGTGAATCTGGTGAAGGCTGTCAAATAAAAAATAAATAAAATTTTTAAAAAGCCTTTGCAAACAATCCTAAGAGCAGACAGCAAATAAAGAAACATCCATTCAACAAAACCCACACAGCTGGGGAAGAAAGGTCTGCGGGTTTCGGTGAAGGCCGCTCCCCCTCCCAAGCCCTCGGATGGCTGCAGCCACCAGCGCGGCCGGCCACCAATGCTTGTTTAAGAGCTTCCTTCTCAGGAATAGCAGAACTGCAGCGTCGCTCGTCCTGCCCTCGGCTGCTGGTCACTGAGGGGAAGGCCTGGGCAAGTGCACTGAGAGATGAGACCGGCCTTCTGCCCAATCCACTCGCGTGGAACGGAGGCTTTGCCCAGGGAAGTGGGACGAGACCACGGGGCCTGAGAGCCCTTGCCTTCCCTCCTGCACAGGCAGCCCATGCCGGGAGACGCAAGCTGAGAGGGCCTCCTGCTGCTTGGCGCCGCCGTCCACCCCGCCTCGTGCTGGCATCCTAGAGCAAGGTGTCACTCAGAGAGAAGCTTGCTACTGCCCCCACCCCCAGCTCCAGAGCTCTGGACATCAGAGAGCTTGTCTGGCAGGAGAAGCCAGCCATAACTTGATTCACGAATGAAGTGATGGAATCTGCAACAGAGCATGGAGAACTGCAATGCGACACTCCCCAAAGTGATCTGCAAACGCAGCACGGGACCTATTAGAGTCCCAGCTGACTTGTTTGTAGACATTGACAAGCTACTTCTAGAATTCATATGAATTAAAGGAACTCAGAACATCCAAAATAATTATATAAATGAAAAACAAAGTAGAAGGACTCTCACTTCTTGATCTCAAAACTTACTACGAAGCAACAGTAACTGACAGTGTAGAATTGTACAAGGGTAGACATGTGGAGCAATGGAATAGAACTGACAATCTAGATGTAAACTCCTATGTCTGTGGTCAACTGAGTTTCTGCAAGGGGGCCCAAACCACTCGGTGAAGGAAAGAAGAGCCTCCTCAGTAAATGGTGCGGTACCAACTGGACAGACACATCGAAAACAATGAAGTTGGGCTCTTACTCTGCACCATACACAAAAGTTAAGTAAACATGGGTTAAAGACATAAATGAAGGAGACATGAATATAAAACTTTTAGAAGAAAACATAAGGGTTAAGCTTAATGACTTTGGATTTAGCAAAAGACTCGTCTAAATAATAAGCAGCAACATAAAAAAAGATAAACTGGACTTCATCAAAATGAAAAATGTTGTTCTTCAAAGAACACCATCAAGAAAGTGAAGACAAGTCTCTAAATGAGAGAAAATATTTACATATCATATATCTCATAAGGGTTTTGTATATAGAATATATAAAGAATTCCTGTTACTCTATAATTAAAATATTACCCAATTCAAGAAATAGGCAAATTATTTGAATAGACTTTTCACCAAGGAAAATATGCAAATGGAGTGGCTTGTACCCATAATCTCAGCTACTCAGGAGGCTGAGGCAGGAGGATTGCTTGAGTCCTGGAGTTAGAGGCTGCAGTGAGCTCTGACCATGCCTTTGCTCTCCAGCTGGGAGGACAAAACGATGCCCCTCCCCACCCCCCAAAAAGGAAAATATACAAATGAAGTTATGCACATGAAAAAATGCTTGACTTCATTAGTCATCGGGGAAACGCAAATCTAAACTTCAATGCAGTGTCACTTTACACCCATTAGGATAGCTAGAATCACAGTCTGGCAGCAACAGTGTAGGTGAGGGGTAGAGAAAGCAGATTACTCATATACTGCTGGTGAGTATATAAAATGGTCCAACTACATTGGAAAAGAGTATGGCAGTTTCACCATATAAACCAGCAAATCCACTCCTAGGTATATACTCACGAGAAATATATTCTATTCATCTACACTTGTGTCCACATGTATACATGAATGTTTATAGCAAAGTTATTTATAATGACTGGAAGTTGGAAACAATGCAATTTTTCATCAGTGAACAAATAAATGAACAATGTGGTACATTTATATGAATATTATTTGCTCATTAAAATGAATGAAATATGAAATGTGTAACAGCATGAACAAACCTTGAGAACATTATGTTAAGTGAGAGAAGCTGGTCAAAAGAAACCATATATTATACGATCAGTTATAGATTATTGGCTTCTTAGGGTTGGGGTAGGAGGAGTGATAGGAATGCCATAGCTAAAGAGTATGGTCTTTCTTTTTGAAGTGATAAAATGTTTTGAAACTGTGGTAATTGTTGCAAGTATTTGTGAATATATTATAAAACATTGAACTATTTTAAATGGGTAAATGGCACTTTAAATGGGTAAATTTATAATATGCGAAGTATAATTCAATAAAGCTTACTTAAAAAGCAATGCATATAAGCAAAACAAAAACCAATTTTATTTATAAAACTTATAAGAGTAGAAATTAATTTTAACAAGTAACCTGATAATAGAAACTAAATGGACATCTGGGGTAAAAAAAAATAGTATTAGCGACTAAAAATATTAATAATAGTACTCAGAAATGTATACTTAAGAAAGGAGCAAACATTTCAGGAAAGATTTTGAAAAAAAGATACTTTTCTAAAAGAAGTCTATGCAAGTTGCATACCTCAATGGCCACTTAAAAACATACAATCTCTTATACATGTATTAAAGTTCTAAAAAACCTGCAATTAGAGAATCAAAATTGCCTTGGTTAAAACATTTTGACCAAAACATCTGTGTGATAGACGAAAGATGGCCACACATTCTGGCTACTTCTTTCACTAAGAGATGGAGTCTGATGCCCTACCTCTCTGAATCTGAGTTGACCTTAAGAACTATTTGGTTGATGGAATGTCATGGAAGAGAGTCTGAGGCTGTCATAAGAAGGCTTACAGCTTCCACTCTTAGCATTATCTTCCTGGGATCCCTGACATATAAAGGGGGAAGTCTGAGATCTCCATGCTAGAGAAGTCGCATGTCGGTACTCCAATGGACAGTCCCTTGTGAATCCAACCTTTATGCTCTTTGAGCTAAGTTGCCAGGAATGCAAGTGAAGGCTTCCTGGGCATTGTTCATCCTGCCATCTGATAGCATGGTACTACTGAGTGACTTCAGTTGACACTGTGTGGAGCAAAGAATCAACCTGCTGAGCCTGCCCTAATGCCTGCCCTGTGAAATCATGAAACATCATAAAATCATTGCTGTTTCCAGCCATTAAGATTTTGAGCAGTTATTTCAGAGAATACATAACCAAATACCTTTCTCCCTCATTCCCAATAAAACCTATTAGCTTTCCCCTAAATTAGTGTTCCACAGAAGACAGTTTAGGAAACATTGAATTCTTGGAAATGTTTTCTGCCTCTATTTAATTTTTATATTATATAGTATTGTATTATATGTCCAATTATAATTATAATATTGAATATAATAATAACATTTATAGAATATCCAGATAACTTTTTCCTCATTAGTTTAAAATACATGAGTAAGATCTAATAGTTAATATTAAATTTTGAGAGCTTTTCCTTTACCTTCATGTGAAACGATCTAATGAATTATGAAATTGCTACCAAACAAGATTCTATATAAGAAAAGTAAGACACTAGCTTGATAAATCTGGTCAGAATACAAATATTTACATTTACTTAAATTACATTTAAAACTGATCTTGATACCTTTATAAGAAGATTGAAATTTCCTTTCATTTAGAGAATTATTTAAAGGAATAATCTATTAGAAAACAATAGTACCTTCAAAGATTAGTTAATATAAATACAACAGTTAAAAAATATATTGTGAAATAACATTGCTTCTTAGGGTAATACCAGCAGTAATGTAAAGCAACCATAATACAGTTAAATTTTCACAGGACATTTTGAGAAGAGTAAAATGTATCTGCCTTAATTTAATTTTTTATTTTTATTTTTATTTTTTTAAAGGCTGGTCAAGTGGAGCAGTGGGAGTGGAGAAGGAACAAAGGAATCTGTAACTGGTTTTGATCAATTAGTTGTAAACACCACTGCACTTGGACCAACCTAATTTTTTAAATTAAAAATATTTTTATGTTACTTTTTTATTATAAAATATCAGTTTTATAGTGATAAATAGAATGCCAAGGAAGAGATAAACAAATGGAAAAAAGGTGAATTAACATGATACAATCCCAATATTTGGAGTAAACTATCAATAAACAAATTCAGTAAAGTCACAGGATACCAAATCAATATACAAAAATCAGTAGTATTTCTATATGCCAACAGTAGGCAATCTGAAAAAGAAACCAAGAAGGTAATACCATTTTCAATAGCTACAAATAAATAAAATACCTAGGAATAAACTTAACCAAAGAAGTAAAAGATCTCTACAATGAAAACTATAAAACATTAATTAAAGAAGTTGAAGAGGACACAAAATAATGGAACGTTATTCCATGCTCCTGGATTGGAAGAATATATATTGTTAAAATGTCCAGAATACCCAAAAAGAATCTACAGATTCAATGAAATCCCCATCTAAATACCAAGGATATTCTCACAGGACTAGAAAGAATAACCATAAAATTTATATGGAACCGCAAAAGACCCAGAATAGCCAAAGCTGCCCTGAGCAAAAAGAACAAAATTAGAGGAATCACATTACAGACATCGAATTATACTACACAGCTGTAATAACCAAAACAACATGGTACTGGCATAAAAACAGACACATCGACAAATGGAACATAATAAGGAACACAAAATAAATCCACACAAGTATAGCAAACTTATCTTTGAGAAAGGTGCCCAAAGCACACAGTGGTGAAAGGACAGTCTCTTCAATAAAGGGTGCTGGGAAAATTGGACATCCATATGCAGAAGAATCAAACTAGACCCTTATCTCTCACCATATAAAAAATCAAATCAAAATGGATGAAAGACTTAAATCTAAGACTTGAAACTGTAAAACTACTAAAAGAAAACATTGGGGAAATGCTTCAGGACATTGGGCTGGGTAAGGACTTCTTGAGTAATACCCCAAAGCACAAGAAACCAAAGCAAAATTGGACAAATGGGATTTGTCTAAAAAACTAAAAGGCTTCTTTCTGCACAGCTAAGGAAATAATCGAGTGAAGAGACAACCCACGGAATGTGAGAAAATATTGGCTAAGTACCTATCTGACAATAGATTCACAACTAGAATATGCAATGAGCTCCAACACCTCAATAGGAAAAAATCAAACTATCAGATTTTAAAAATGGGCAAAGGATCTGAGTAGACATTTCTCGAAAGAAGACATATGAACAACCAAATATCTGAAAAATACTCATCAGAGAAATGCAAATCAAAACTACAATGAGATATCATCTCACCCCAGTTCAAATGGTTCTTATAAAAAAGACAGACAGTAACAAATGCTGGAAAGGATGTGGAGAAAGGGAAACCCTCATACACTGTTGGTGGGAATGTAAATTAGTGCGACTACTACAGAGAACAGCCTGTAGGTTTATCATAAAACTAAAAATAGAACTACCATACGACCCAGCAGTCCCACTGCTGGTTATTTTAGCCAGAGGATGGGAATTCAGTATATCGAACAGATATCTGCACTCCTACGTATTTTGCAGCACTATTCACAATAGCCAAGATATGGAATCAACTTAAGTGTCCATCAGTGGATGAATGGATAAGGAAATTGTATTACCTGTACAAAACAGAATATTATATAGCCACAAAAAAAGAGTAGACTCCTGCCATTTGCAACTACACAGATGGAACTGGAGAACATTCTGTTAAGAGAAATAAGCCAAGCACAGAAAGACAAATCTCACATGTTCACACTCATATGTCAGAGTTAAATATTAAAAATAGTAGATCTCAGTTACCAGAGGATGGGAAAGGTAATGGGGACAGAGGGATAAAGTGGGCATGGTGAATGAGTGCAAAAATATAGTTAGATAGATAGAATGGACAATATTTGATAGCACAACAACAAGGTGGCTATAATCGGCAATAAGTTAGGGTATACTTTAAAATAACTAAAAGAGTGGAATTGGAATGTTCCTAACACAAAGAAATGTTAAATGCCTGAGTTGATGGATACCCCAATTACCCTAATTTAATTAATTCATATTGTATGCCTTTATCTAAATATCACATGTACCCTATAAAGATATATCATTATTATGTATCCACAATAATTTTTAAAAAAACAGATATCTGCATACTCTATTTTTTTCTTTATAGATCACCACTTAAAATGAGGGATCTACTCAAGATACTGCTTCAAAATATGCATGTTTTGCTCAGTTCTGAGTTTCAGGCCATATCAACAACTATTATTAGAAACATTATTTGTAAAGAGTAGATGATGTTACATTATAAAGCAGTATCTTGATTTGTTTTCCAATCTTGATCAATGAACATTCAGGGTTTGTCACATATTTACACTGAACATTATTGCATGTACATGGCATATGTATGTTTAAGTATTTATTTGGTTTATAATCTTAGGGGTATAATTGAATGGTCAGTGGCAAGTAAGATTTACAGACTTTTGACATAAAATGCAAATTCTTTATTGATGAGAGTTTGGGAATCCATATTCTCTTCAACAATTAGTCCCAGATTGTCTAAGTCTTTAATAACATTGTGCATTTTCATTCATTTCCAATATATTGTTTTTGGCTAAAATAGCAATTCTTAATTACAATTTTTACTTTTTATTGGCCAGAAATTTTACATATGTTGCGTATTCTACTTGTTCAACTGAGAATCTTCTTATTTTTTTGAATTATCAGTTTATTCCCTTTGCTTTTTATTTTTGTAGAGGTATATATTATTTCTTACTGATTCATAAAATCTACTTTCTATACAAAATAGAAAAATAATGCATTTATTATTTGCATTATTAATATATATTTTTATTTAAATATATACATTATTTATTATTGTATATTAGTATTATTTAACATATGTTATTCACTACATAATTTATTATTAATGCAGAATAATACATTTTTCACATCAACGTCTCAATATTTTTTCTCATTTTCCTTTTTATTTTTTGAGACAGAGTCTTACTTTGTCTCCCCTGATAGATTACAGTGGTGTCATCATAGCTCACTCACAGCAACCTAAAACTCCTGGGCTCAAGTGATCCTCTTGCCTCAGCCTCCCAACTACCTGGGACTACAGGTGTACACCACCACGCCTGGCTAATTTTTTCTATTTTGTGTAGAGGTCTGGCTATTGCTCAGGCTGGTCTCAAACTCCTGACCTCAAGTGATCCTCCCACCTCAGCTTCCCAGAGTGCTGGGATTACAGGTGTGAGCTACCACACCCGGAACACATTTTATTTTTCATTATCAGTAAAATTTCTTCTATCCCAAAATTGAGTAGATATTTATGTGTAAATTTTATAGGAGTACTATATCTTTGGGTTTTTTTCAATTTTTATTGAGTTAAAATAAGCATAAAATTTGTCATGTTAACCATTTTAAAGTGTACAGATTAGTGATGTTAAGTTCATTCACATTTTTATGCAGTCATCGCACATCCATCTCGAGAACTCTTTTCATCCTGTGAAATTCAACCTCTGAACCCATTGAACAATAACTCCTCGTTCTCCCTCCTCCCAGACCCTGACACCACCATTCTGCTCTGTCCCTAAGACTTGACTGCTTCAAGTACTTAATATAAGTGGAATCATTCAATAGTTTTCTTTTGTGACTAGCTCATTTCACTTATTATAAATGTCCTCAAAGTTCACCCATGTTTTAAGGTATGTTAGAATTCCTTCCTTTTGAAGATGAATAATATTTCATGGTACATATAACACATTTTGCTTATGCATTCACTTGTCAATAGACACTTGGGTTGCATCCATGCTATAGTTATTGTAAATAATATTGCTGTCAATAGAGGTGTACAAATATCTCTTTGAGATCTCACTTTTTGGCTATTTTGGGTATGCAGCCAAAAGTGAGGTTACTGGCTCATATGGTAATTAAATTTTTAATTTTTTGAGGAATGGACATACTGTTTTCCACAGTGCCTAGACAATTTTACATTCCCACCAACAAAGCACAAGGTTTCCAATTTCTCCACATTCTCACCAATATTTGTTTTTTTTTTTGATAGTAGCCACAATAATAAGTTATCACTGTGGTTTTGATTTGTATTTCTCTCATGATTAATAATATTGAGCATCTTTTTATATTCTTATTGGCAATTTATGTATCTTTTTTGAATAAACATCTATTTAAGTCATTTGCTAATTTTTGAATCAGGTTTATGTTATTGTTATTGTTGTTGCTGTTGTTGAATTTGGGAGTTCTCTATATATCCTGAATATTAATAACTTGTCAGATATATGATTTGCAAATTTATTTTCTGGTTCCAAAGGTTGCAGTTTTACTCTGTCCTATAATGCACAAAAGTTTTTAGTTTTCATGAAATCCAATTTGTTTAGATTTTCTTTTGTCACCTGTACCTTTACTGTCATATTCAATAAATTATTGACAAATATAGTATAGGGAAGCTTTACCCCTATGTTTTCTTCTAAGAATTTTATAGTTTTAACTCTTATGTTTTGGTCATAGATACATTTTGAGTTAATTTTGTGGATGGCATGTTATACAAGGGTCCAGTCCAGCTTTATTCCTTTATATATGGATGTTGGGAAAATATGATTGAGGAATTAATGAGATGTGGCTCATAAGACCATGATTTTATTGTATAACCGTATATTACTATGTTAAAGACAGAAACACGAGTTTGCAGGGTTTTGCCCTGAAGGAATATGTGGACTCAATGGTTCGCTTATTAGAGGCTGCTATCATGGGAGAGCTCTCTAATCTCCAGTAGGGATGTTTTCCAGGGAGGCTTCCCGGTATCTCAAAATCTGTGAGCTTCCCTGTGTCTTGAAAGACAAGGCAAGGCAAATATGCCCCACAGGATGGGAGCCAGAGACAATGAATGCACTTTGCCCAGAGATGTGCCCGGTGATTATAAACAACCTGTTTTATAGAGATGGGCTTCCTGCTCTCTCCTGTCTATCTACCTTTAAGTCCACCATAACTACTCAAAGAACTATAGAGTCACTGTACCTCTCTTGTTATACCTTTGTTAATTGACAACTACCTCTTAGAATATGAAAGTTAGCCCCCGAGAAAGACTTTGTACCTGTTTGCTCACCTAGATAGATTAGAAGCCCCTTGAGAGGACTTTTGACCCCAACCCACTACTTGCATCCCCTAGCAACTGCATTCTGTGATATGCAAATATGTTACCCTGACAATTGATAATTCATGTCTGTGATTATAAAAACCTGTATGAATCTAACCATATTGCTGGTGTTTATGGAGATATGCCAGTCTCCTAAGTACCCCCGCTGTGTTACATCTGATTTATATATATATAAAACTATAAACTATACCCTAGTCTCTGTGTATTCTTTTATTTCTCTCTGTTGCCTATCAATTTCCTTATCCTCTGTGGCGACCCCTATCTAGGGACGGGGCTTCGCAGAGAGAAGCAGCCCATCTCACGGGCCTGCCTCATATGCTCTTCCCCACATATGGATATCTACTTTTCCTGCACCATTTGTTGGAAATACTGACTTTTCTTTATTGAGTGGCCTTGGCATTCTTGCTGAAAATTATTTCATCAAATATGCAAAGGTTTGTATCTTGGCTCTCTAGTTTATTCTATTAGTTTATATGTTTGTCCTCATACTGGTCCTATACTGTTTACATTACTGCAGCTTTGTAGTAAGTTTTGAAAATTGGACATGTGAGTCTTCCAACTTTTCTTTATTTTTTCAAGATTGTTTTGGCTATTCAGTGTCCCTTGAGTTTCCATATACATTTTAGGACAGATTTTTGTGAATCTTTAACAAACATCATTAAAATTTTGATAGAGATTTCATTGGACATGAATTATTGCTTTGGGCAATATTGACATCTTAACAATATGAAGTCTTCCAAACCATGAACATGGAATGTGTTTCTATTAATTTATGTCTTCTTTACTTTTAGCAATGTTCTGTAGTTTTCATTGTATAAGACTTTCAGTTTCTTGGTTAAGTTATAATAATTTCTAAAGATTTTTATTTTCTTAATTTCTTTTTCAAATTGTTCATTGATAATGTATAGAGATGCAACTGAGTTTTGCATGTGGCTTTGTATCCTGCTACTTTGCTGAATTCAGTTATCAATTCTAATAGTTTGCATGTCTCTCTTTCTCTCTCTCTCTCTCTCTGTGTAATCTTTAAGGCAGGATACAATGCCACAAAAGACTACATCATATGTAAATACAGATAATTTTAATTATTCTTCTTCCATTTGTATTCCTTTTATTTTTCTGGTTAGAACTTCCAGTACTGTGTTCAATAGAAGGGGTGAAAGTGACATCCTTATCTGATTGTTGATCTTAGAGGAAAAGCCTCCAGTGTTTTACCATTGAGTATAATGTTCATTGTGGGTTTTTCATATGTGGCTTTTATTATGTTGTGGTAGATTCCTTCTATTCTCAATTTGTTGAGTGTTTTTTTAGTCATAAAAGTGTATTCAATATTGTCAAATCATTTTTCTGCATTAATTGTGATGAATATTTTTTCTTTCATTTTGTTAATATGGTGTATTACATTGATCAATTTCCACATGTTGAGCCACTCCAGGAATAAATCCCACTTGGTCGTGGTATGTTATCACTTTAATATGCCACTGAATTCTGTTTCCTAATACTTTGTTGAGGATTTTTACACTGATGTTCACAAGGGATATTGGTCTATAGTGCTTTTGTTTGTTTGTTTGTTTTCTTATAGTGTCCCTCTTTAGCTTTGGCAATAGGGTGATTCTATCTTCACAGAATGAATTAGAAGGTATTCTCTCCTCTTTAATTTTAAAAAAAATGTTTGAGAAGAATTGGTGATTATTCTTCTTTAACTGTCTGATAAGATTCACCAGTGAACCTACCAGGTCCAGGACTTTTTTTTGTCAGGAAACTTTCGATATCCGATTCAGTCTCTTTGCTAGTTACAGGTGTCTGTTAAGACTTTCCATTTCTTCATGATTCAGTATTGGTAGGTTTTGTGTTTCTAGGGATTTCTCAGTATTATCAGTCAGTAATAATAACCTCACTTTCATTTCTAATTTTAGTAACTTGAGTCTATTATATTTTTTGTAGTGAATATAGCTAAAGATTTGTCAATTTTGTTGATTTCTCAGAGAACCAATTTTTGATTCAATTATTCTTTTCTAGGATCTATTTCATTTGTCTCTGCTCTAACCTTTATTATTCCCTTCCTTCTGTTAGGTTTGGGTTCAATTTGTTCTTCATTTTCTAGCTTCTTAAGTTGTAAAGTTAGGAAGGATGTTGATTTGAAATTTTCCTTCTTTTTAATGTAGTCATTTATCACTATAAATTTTCCCTTAGCACTACTTTCACTGTGTCATATAAGTTTTGTGATTTTGTGCTTTCATTTTCACTCATTTTGAAATATTTCCTATACTCCATTGTGAGTTCTCCTTTGATGTACTGGCTGTTTAACTGTATGTTATTTAATTTTTGCAAATTTGAGACTGTTCCAATTTTTCTTCTTTTGTTGATTGGTGACTTTATCCTGTTGTGGTCTGAGAAAATACTTTCATCATATCTATCTTTTTAAAATCTACTAAGACTTGAAATGTGGCATAACATATTATCTATCCTGGGAAATGTCTTGTGAATTTTGTTATTAGTTATATCTTTGTTTTAAATGAAAATATTTAATTAAAAATTTAATTCACATACTTTATGTTCTTATAGGATTTGTGGTAAAAATCTATTCTTTCTAAGCAATTTTCCATCTTTAACAATAACACTTTTTAAAAGTCAGCCTTCCATAAACATTTACAATTTTATATTTTATATTTATCAATTTATTCTAAGTGCTTATAAGTAATTTGGATATGTACCTAGGCTTGCTGGCACATACCTTTGTTCTGTCTCTATATTAGCTTTCAGCTATTATAACTTCTTCATTTTAAATGCTTTATCTTTTCATTCTTATCTAAGCATATATTGGTAATCTAACAAAATATGTGCAACATTTATATGAGAAAAACTATAAAAATATAATGAATAAAAAATCCAATAAATAGAAGGACATTCCCATACGTGCAAAGGAAGACTTGATCTTGTCAATGTATCTCTTCCTTCCAACTTCATCTATAAAGTCAATGTAATCCCAATCAAAATCCCAGCAAATTCTTTTGTGGGTATTGATGAACTGATTCTAAAATTTATATGGAAAGGTAAAAGATCAAGAATAGCCAACACAATATCAAAGGCAAAAAAACAAAGTCAGAAGGCTGATACTACCTGACATCAAGACTTAGAAAACTAGAGTAGTCAAGACAATGTGGTAGTATTAAGAAAAAAATAAACAAATAGATCAATGGAACAGAATGGAGAACCCAGAAACAGACCTATGCTATTATAGTCAGTTGATCTTTGACAAAGGTGCAATGAGAATTTAATAGAAATAGATAATATTTTCAGCAAATGATGATGGTGATGGAATAACTGAATATCTCAATATCCACAGGCCAAAAAAAAAAAAAAAAACAACAGAGGCCTTATATCTTTCACAAAAATTAACTCAAAATAAATTATAGACCTAGAGGTAAAATATAAAACTATAAAACTTATGGAGATAACATAGAAGAAACTTTAAGTGACCTTGGTGATGACTTCTTATATGTAATATTAAAAACTTAATTCATGAAAGAAAAATGTATATGTTGAACTACATTAAAATTAAAGTGCAAAAGAAAACAAAAAGATGAGCCACATACTAGGAGAAAATTGTTGCAAAACACGCATCTGATAAAAGACTAATAGCAAAAATATACAAAAACTCTTATTTTTAACAGTAAGAAAATAAAAATCCCAATTTAAAAATATGCAAAAGATCTAAATAGACACCTCACCAAAGAGGATATACAGATGAAAAATAAGCATATGAAAAGGTGCTCAACATCATATGCCATTTGGTAATTATAAATTAGAATAAGGATATACCACTATTTACCTGCTAGTATGATTTAAAGCAAAACACTGATGACACCAAATGCTAATGAGGATATGTATCAATGATAACTATTCATCGACCTCTGGCAGGAATACAAAATTGTACAGCCACTTTGTGAGATAGTTTGACAGATATTTTTAGAACTAAACATACTCTTACAATATGATGCAGCAGTCATACTCTTTGGTATTTACCCAGAGGAGTTGAAAACTTATGTCCTCATGAAAACTTGCATTTGGATGTTCATAGTAGCTTTATTCATAATTGCCAAAGCTTCAAAGTGACAAAGGTGTCCCTTACTAGGTAAATGTATGAAAAACTGTGGTACATTCATACAATCAAATAATATTCAGTGATAAAAATAAAGGAGCTATTAAGCCTCAAAAAGCCATGCAGAAACTCTAACATTCTTTAACAGCTATTATTTTTTTCTGCCTATTATTGTCATGTAGGTTCTTTCAAATAACATAGAAGAGTTTCGATTTTCTCTTTCCTCTTTGTTTCAACTCCAGTTAAAATTTTAATTTTAAACTGTACATACATAGTATTTAAAGAGTTCCATAAGATTAAAAAATAAAACAAAAGCAAACAGCATACCTGGGTACCTTCTTCCATTTTCCTTTCCACAGAGCAAATATGCTCAAGGTTTTTAGCTGTTTTTAATATTTTAAATAATTATTTATCGCTGTTTCTAAACAGCATGCTTACACTGGTACATTTTAATTTTTAGTTTTAGTTTTTGACATTTTCCATTGAACACCCATATGAAAGAAGGCAATTTATTTTTTCTCTCCTCCTCTGAGAAAGAGATTTCATGCTCTCTCAATGTCATCATGACAACGAAATATTAATAGAAGAGCCATATTTTAAAGTATGAAGTTTTTATGCTTGCACTCTTTATTTTCTCTGGTGTTAATAATCATTCTTAAGAATTTTATAGTTTTGATTTTTAAAGAACTCATCATGATTTAAATCTCCAATCCTCCCGCAATTGTGGTGTGTTCTATACATATTGCAAAGGGTCCAGATAAGCTCCACTTGATAAAATTCTTTCTAGTGCTTTCTAGAAGATCTACTCCAATCAGGACAAGATTTTCTTCATACCTACGCACTGTGCTTTCTCACGTTGGTTGAACGTCACTTCTACTAGCCTCTTAAAATGGAAACGAAATTTTTGAGGCCTTTCATTTCTGAAAACAACTTTATTCTGCTCAGATGATTTTGTGATAGTTTGGCTGGGTAGAGTCTCTACCAATATGTAGAACCTGCCTTCCACCTGCCACAATATGTTGTTTTCATTGATGTATATTAAAAAAAAAAACTGACTTCATACAATCATGTGTTTGCAAAAGTGAAGAATATTTTATTGGAGTTTTCTCATATTTCTGATATTTTTCTTTGAGACTATACCAAAACTCAGCAAGAGGTAGTTTTTTTTTTTTTTTTAATAGTTAGGAGCATTGTAGAATCTGAATCCATGTCAATAAATATTTTATACTCAGTTATATTAAAGTTCATTGGTCTAATTTATATTTTGAATGAATTTCTTTTATTCATGTATTATTTGGTAATGTCATGTGTTTGTGGTTTTGAAAATATTGGCTTACTGATTGTATTCATCTATTCAAAATTTGGGCACATTTCAAAATATGATATAAAAATATTACATTCATTAATATCACCACCAATCTCATCAGAAAGGACCTTATGAGTTTAAGTCAGCTATTAAGTTGACAGCGGCCAATTCAAATTTTCAAAAATTCTATAATTTTTCCTTGAAAGACATAATTTTGTCATTTACATAAAAAATATTGTCAGATGTTTTCCTAGAAGTGATAGGCTCACTGTTTTTAGTTTCAAGAAAATTCTTCCTAAATATCCACATCTGAATAACCTTAGTTTGTCTGTCATTTGTTCCTTTAGATTTAAATGGCATGCCATGAAAACAAAACAAAACAAAAGTTTAGTTTGCAACTCAATTTACATGTTCTTTTCTCTGGGATAAACAGTGAGTGGCAGAAGTGTTTTATCCTTAGTCCCATTTGTCACCCCAAACATATGAAAAAATATACTCAGGCAAATGTTTTAAAAATACAATAATTTACACTGCTTCATCAAGATCGAAGATATTTCTAAGTAGAATTGGCGTATTTTTCTTTCTTTCTTAAAATTCCAAGTCGATGGCAGTTAAGAAAATAAGGACTATTTGTAGTGCTTGCTACTATTGTACCAATTTGTACTAAAGTGTACAAATCACACACCAGTGCTTTGGTAACATCAGAGAAAATATCAACACAATGAAAATGGAAAACAATGTCATAGTATTGACATAGAAATAATTTTGACCCTATAAACCTTCTGAGAGGGTCTTGGTTCCATCAGATAACATTTTGAGTAGAACTGATATTGTTTTCAAATTTCATAATCAGAACAATAATGATTGAGATACACAAATCATTTTATATTATCATTTTTCCACTAGAAGGATATTTTTTAATTAAAATCTGAAAAAAGTTTTATTACTTGATTTTCATCTGTCTTCTGAATGTTTATTCACCCCAATATATTCAGTCTATATTTGCAAGTTTGTGTGTTTTTAAATGTTTTGATGTTTTCTTGGTTATTTTGGTGAAAATATAGAGGATTGGAATTGAACTTTTTAAGTTCAGATGCTATTTTGAGCCAGAAGTGATTAAGTTTGGAGGGATAACATTGGTTCTGCTCTTCAACAAATAGAAGCATATATTATG
Source organism: Mirza zaza (assembly GCA_008750895.1). Lineage (NCBI taxonomy): Eukaryota > Metazoa > Chordata > Mammalia > Primates > Cheirogaleidae > Mirza > Mirza zaza. Next base: position 15,979 of record VSMD01070156.1, read on the forward strand.
AAATGCAGGCAAATCTCACCACTTGGAGGAAAGTCGCTGCTATATTCAGTATCCCTGAACACATTTCGACTTACATATTTCTTCACAGAGTTTGTTCCTTTATGTTTCAGGTGTTGAACAGGAACATGAGCACATGTGCAGAAAGAACACAGATTCTCTACTGCATCCACTTGATACTGCCTTCATGCTATGGTATGGCAGAGGGTGGACACAAGGCCCGAGGCAAAGGCAAGATAACCGGATAGGTGGCAGTGGGAAGTTTGCATTGATAGAGACATTGGTAGTTTAATATGTTTTTAGTCTATTGCCTGGCCTTTTCTCTTACACTTGAAATAATCCAAAACCTCAGTAAATACATTTTAATATGTAAACTATAAGCAGAAATGGGTTTTAAAAGGCTTAATGATGCTTAAACTAATTATTTAGAAGTGCAAATTTCCACATTTATCCAAGATCATCAAGCCTCCAGCAATGACTGATTGGGCAACCTATGTGCAATGCCATTTAAATGTAATGACTTGAGAATATTCAATGAAATATGGCCTTTTTCCTTTGCAATCTATAATTAAAATGTCAATTTTATCTGAGCAATCTATGTAAATTTACATTTAGAATGAGCAAATTAAGTTTTTATTATAGCCTGCAGTATTTATTGTTCCCTTTTATGTTTGGGCATTTTTAAGGGAAAGAGAAAGAGTACTAAACCAGAAAAGCACTTGAAAAATGACCATTGCAATTGGTAATAATGTAGAAAGTGTAACTTTGTCAGGTGACCTATACGTGGTTGGTTATTCAAAACCATCACAATATTAGATGTGAGGTGGCTCATTTAAACATGGGAAAGCCAATAGCACTATGAGCGAATAGCTTTTTCAATGGCCATAATTTACATGCTCTAAAGGCACCATCTGAGAAAATGCATTAGTGTGCACTATAGACGAGTAGTCAGAAGATAAAAATCAGCATAGGTTTTCAAAGTAACTCTGTCTTCCTATTTAAGGGTACTTTGCTAGTCACAGCAGCTGGGAAAAGTCATTAAGTTACTGGAAATGAGCCTTTATAATCAGCGCTGTGATAAAGCCTCATGGACTGCATGAGAGAGCTGTTAAAGAAAGGGCTGTGTGGCAGTCATTTTTTATAGAGTTGCTATATTTTTGTAATATCAAATGCAGTTATAAAACACAAGATGTTTTTCATTCCCAAACTGGTTGGGAGGAGAGTCTTGGAAAGGGAGGAGTTCGTGTTTGGTGCAATCTGCATATCACAGGAAGATGATATGCATATTTACACTCTCCCTTCTTCTGTAGTGCTGGTTGCTGAGTAATGTTGCTGCTGGGCGTCTTTTGCCCCATTGCAGGATTGAGCAGTGAGGACGGTGTAGACGGAGGGCGGGACCCTTAGACGAAAGCTTAACCGCTTTCCCCACATGCAGCAGTGCATTCCTGGGAGAGCAGGGATCTGGGAACCAAAAGGGTGCCATGCGCAGTGTTCCACACTATTATTCTTATTCTGCAAATGTTGGCATTGAAGTGAAGGGTATTTTACAATGCCTGTATACAATTAGTTAATGAGGAGTAGACACAGATTCAAAGCCAGACCCCTCTGATTCTGAAGTCTATGTTTGTGGCACCGGCCCACACGCACCTCGCTTTCCACCTCCACGGTGTCTTCACCTCTCCCTGCTGTCTTTCCAAGAGTGAAACTTTTTAGTGGGGTTGTTAATGTTACTATGAAGTCTTCACGTTACAAGTGACTCATCATGTCATTCTGACAGACAGCCTTTTTGTGTCAGCATCCACTCTATTCCATCTAAACGCCTATGGAGAACGCCCCTCGACTGCTCTCGTGGGGTCAGCAGGGCTGAGCGGAGAACCGCTTTTCCAGTTCTGCTCCCTGGGAGCAGAGTCAGTCCTCTGAGTTCTCTCTCCTGTAATGTCAGCAGGAATGAGCAGGTTGCTATTCAGTGGAAATGAGCAGTGCTCCAGCTTTTCTGGGAAAATAGTATCAGAGTGGCTGAGCAGAGAGCTGATCTTCCATGCCCTGCATAGCGGAAGCAAGGAAGGCTTTGAGTCACCTGCTGAAGTGGTGGCCGAGGGGCTGAGTGGGGAGCTGGGATTCCGCCCTGCTTGGAATGGGCAGAAGCAAACTGTGCTCTGATTCTCCCACCAGGGTAGTGTCAACAGAGTCCACTGGCAATCTCAGCTTCCACCCTTACCTGGCGGCAACAAGACTAACAAACCAGGGTAAGGCAAGACTGGTCACCATGAGGATCACCCTCCCCCAGTGCCACGGGGCTCAGGGGTAGCTGAACCCCTACACCCAGCTAGTAGCAGCGAGATTGAGTGCGCAGCATGACACAGGGCTAAACACACCGCATCCCCTTGACCTCCTGAGGTTAGCAGAGCTCAGTGAAAAGTTGCCTCAGCCTCACTCAGCCATCAAGAGATGGAAAAGAAGGTCCTGGCATTCGGGCTGGTAGGAGGACCACTTCCACTTCTCCTCTTTTCTGGAATTGGTGGGCAGCTGAGGTTTTGTGCTCAGCATGCAGCAACAAAGAAATATGAGTCAGCCCACAATGTCCCCTTCCTTGGTGTTAATGGGGCCAAGGGGGAAGATTAACATGCATCCTCTCATCAGCAGGGAGGCTGTGGAGGGCAGTGCTTGCTCCTCTTTAGGTGGTTTTGGCCAGTAGAAAGCTGCACACACACAGCCAACTGGCATTCACACCAAACCGCAGCAGGAGGACCGTCTGCTAGAAATAGAGATTAAATAAGATCTAGATTTATATAATGTCCAAAAAATATCCAAGACACAATTTTTAAAAAGCTTGCTATACCAAAAAGCAGGAGAACCATAATTTTAATTAGGAAAAAATCAATGAGATCTTAACACTGAGAAGAATCAAATGTTGGAGTATTCTGACAAAGATTTTAAAGCAGCCCTCATTAAAGTGCTTTAACAATTATACATTCTCTTGAAACAAAAAGTACAAAAATTAAACAAAAATTATTTTAAAATGCAGAGATGGAAACACTATATAAATCAAAGGTAGTAATTATAAGATTAAGCAGCATCTACATGGATGAACAAGTAAAAATTTTGAGGAAAATCACAGATTTTTACAAAATTATACTGAGGACTGATTTCTTAACAAAAAGAAGCTGGAAGGCAATGAAATAATATTTTAAAGTGCAGAAGAAAATATCTGCCATTCTAGAAGTCTGTACCAGGTGAAAATATATCTAAAAAATGAAGGTTAAATAAAAAACACTTTTAAAAAAGCAAAACTAATAGAATTTATCAACTGTAAAACTTACGCTACAGGACACACTAAAAGATAATTTTGAGGTAAAGAATATCATCCCAGATAGAATCTTGAGTATTTGATGGTTAATTTTATGTGTCACCTTGACTGAGCCACAGGCTACCCAGATACTTGGTCAAACATTATTCTGCATATTTCTGTGAGGTATCTTTGGGTGAGATAATCATCTGAATCTGTACATGGAGCAAAGCATATTGCCCTCCTGACGTGGGTGGCCCCCATCCAATCACTTGAAGGCCAGAATGGAATAAAACATGGCCCTTCCACAAGTAAAAGAGAATTCCTCCTGTCTGATTGCCTGGAACTGGGGCATAAATCTTTACTTGTTTTCAGTCTCCAGCATTGAAACATGAGCTCCAAAACATTGCCTCTTCTTGGTCTTGAGTCTGCAGCCTTTCAGGCTAGAGCTACACCATCTGCTCTCCTGGGTCTCCAGCTAGCTCACTGTAGATCCTGGGACTTCTCAGGTGGTAAAATAACATGAGCCAACTTCTTATAATAAATCTATTTATCCACTTGTCTGTCTATTTATCTCCTATTGGTTCTGTTTCTCTGGAGAACTGTGATTGACAAAGATGTACAGAAAAGAATGGAGAACAATGACAAGACAATGTATAACTGAGTTTTCAAGTCCAAATGTCTAAGCATTAGACTTACAAATATTTTGATACTTAATACTGAATTGTTTTAATGTAAGGTCAAGAAAATTTTATATTACTATAAAATATAGTAATATGTACATATTATGAGTAAAGTATCAACAGAATGATAAAAAGAGTGAATTTAAGTGCAAAGGACACAAATTGAACAAGTAAAAAGCTGAGCAAACGGAAAAATCAACAACTCTTCTTAGATCCATTAAGTAAGTGAGGACACAGGACAAAAACACTCTCCCAAAGACTGAAGGGACAGGCGGCCACAGGAGCCACACTTAATTGCAGCAGGAATCCGTGAGCACAGGCCCCATGCTTGAGAGTCCCGGGGCCAGAAACCTAACTTTGGTGGATGAATTACTGGAGACAATGTGGCCAGATCTGAGATTTGAAACTCCAAGGGGCCCACTGCAGGATGTCCCCGCCTTTGTCAGTCTTATCCACAGGAGGCCTACCACGACCTCACAGCGAATACCTAAGAAAAATTATCTCTGGGAGAGAAAAAAGGAACTATTTTAAATACTTCAGAACATTTTGTTCTTCTTAACAAAGCCTGCGCTCAGGAGAAAATATTTCCCCAGAGCTTAACCTGCTGGGGGAAGGGAAATGTCTGAACCCAGCCCTGTCCAGGCCTCCTGTCCCACTTTACGGAGGAAACAAACTGAGACACCTGTGTGAGTGTCCAGGGCCACAGGCTCACCAAGGTCTGAGACCTAATGCCCCACCGTAGCACTGCAGACAGCTTTTCCTACCCCACTAATTAAGGCTTTGTGCTGCAGGTCCTCGTACTGAGCATATCGTGTCTGCCTATCAAGAAAAAAACTATAAGTTATACTAAAGGGTATAACTTATACTAAATTAAAAAAAAACAGTTTCAATATATTGAACAATCATCACAACCATAGTCAATATGGCTGGAATGTTTGAGTTATAAGACCAGGAATTTTTAAAAAACTATAATGTAAAAATTAAACAATATGCAAAACAGATGGATAACATAAGTAGAGAGATGAAAATTAACAAAAAATTTCTTGCGTTCAAAAGCACTGTACAAAAATGAAGAATTCCTCTGATGGGCATGCTAGTAGACTGGTAACAGCTGAAGAATAAATCATTGAGCTTGAAGTTATCACAAAAATCTCTCAACTGGTATTCCAAAACTGGTATACAGACATTAAAAGAAAACTGAGAGAAAAAGCAGACCGAAATATCCAAGAACTGTGTCATAACAACAAAAGTTGTAACATAACGCACAACTGGAATACAAGATAAAGAGAGAAAGGAATAGAAGCAATATTAGAAGAAATAATGACTGAGAATTTCCCCAATTCAATATCAGACGCCAAAACACCAAGCCACTGAGCAGGATAAATGTCAAAGAACTACACCTACATCTATCATATTAAAACTTCAGAAAACAAAGATTAAGAAAAAGGTCTTGAAAAGAAGGCAGAGGAAAATGAACACCTTATCAGTACAGGAGCAATCTAACGTCTTCCCAGAAACAATGCAAGCAAGCAGAGTCTTGCTTGAAATACTTACTGAAATATTTTAAGCATTGTGAGAAAAAAAAAAAATCTTTGCCTTGCAAAATTATCCTTCGATAGTAAAAGAGAAACACTTTCTCAGACAAATGAAAATTGAGGGAATTTATGGCCAATAGATCTGTCTTATGAGAAATGTTAAAAAGTTCTTCAGATAGGAGGAAAATGATATAAGTCAGAAACTCAGACCTACATGAAAAAAGGAAGAGTATCAGAGAATGAAATCAGAGGATGTAACAAGAAAACTTTTATTCTTCTTACTCTTAATGGATCTAAAGATAACAGATTATTCAAAATAATAATACCAATAATTGATTTGATTTCATATACACATATTTGTGTGTAAGTGAAATGAATGACAAAAATAATGAAGGTGGGCAAAGGGAGAAATTAGGTATATTTTGTTATAATAAGGTACTTGCACTAACTGTAAAGTGGTATAATTTGAAAGTGGACTTGAATCAGTTGTAAATGTATCTGGCAAACACTAGGGCAACTGGTATACAAGTTAACAACAACAAAAAAACAGCAATTATGGGAAGTGTAATTCTAACTGTCTCAGTAATCATTTCAAACATCAATGGTCTAAATATATTAATCATAAGACAGAGTGGATTGAAAAACAAGATTCAATTATATGTTGTCTATAGAAAACTTTATAGATAAGGACACATATGGATTGAAAATAAATAGATAAAGAAAAACATACCATGCTAATACTTATAAAAAGAAAGTAGGAGTAGCTATATTAATCTCAGATGGAGAAGACTTTATAGTAAAGGATGTTATTTATTAAAGATAAAGAAGGGCATTACATAATAATATAAGGTAAATATTTCCAAGAAGATATAACAGTCCTTAATGCGCATGTGCCTGAAAATAGAACGTCAAAATGCATGAGACAAAAACTGATAGAACTGCAATAAGAAATAGATAAACCCACCATCATACCTAGAGACTTCAACACCTCTCTACCAAAAATGGAAAGATTCAGCAAGCAGAAATCAGTACAGATGTATTTGAATTCAACATCACCATTAATGACTGGTTATGATTGACATCTGTCTACAAACTATTTCATCCATTAAACAAAAGATTACACATTATTCTCAAGCTCACATTGTACGTTCACTAAAATAGACCATGTTCTGGGTAACAAAAGACAGCTCAGCAAATTAAAAATTATAGAGATCATAAAAATTCTACTCTCAGACCACAATGAAATTAACTAGAAATTAATAGCAGAAAGGTAGGTGGAAAATCCTCAAATATTTTCAGATTGTAAATATACTTCTCAGTAACACTTGGGTTAAAAAATAAGTATTTTGAAATAAGTGGAAATGAAAATAAAACTTACCAAATTTTGTGGGATGTAGCAAAAGCAGTGCTTAGGGGGAAATTTATTTAAGATACTAAAGAAAGATCTACAAGATTCAAGGATCTTAAATCAATATCTAAGCGTCCACCTTAGCAAAGTAGAAAAAGAAGAACAAATTTAATCCAAAGTAAGCAACAGAAGGGAAATTATTAAAAGGATAATAAAGTAAACTATAAGCACGTACATGAACATGAATTTCCATTCAATTTTGCTATTTATGAACCTAGAAGTACTCTAAAAATAAATTTTATAAATTACATAAAAATTTCATACTCTTAGAAATCTAGAATAGATAGGAATTTCCTTTAGTGGATAAACAGTATTAAAAGATACTAATAATAAGAACAATATTTACAGGAGAAATGTTAAAAGCATTCCTTTAGGGATGGTCAACCCTCATAAAGAAGCTATCTTCCCCACTCCTCTTATTGAAGGAGGCAAAAAAGAAAATAAATGAAAACTAAAATGAGTATCAATAATAACTGCTATTATTGTTGAATGGTATGATTGTTTATGTAGCCAATTTATAAGATTAGATAAATTGCTGCAGTTTAAAATGAATGGTCAGTCTATATTCTTCCAGGAGAACTCACCCCTTTCTCTTGTTATTAACTAAGACTTTACTTCTCTAACTCAGATTGAAATTGTGTTTAATGAGAAACCAGAAGAGAATACTTATTTTCAAACGGCTGAGGTGTTTAAGCACCCCTTCAACCCTTGTGGTTAGCTAATGCCCACAACCATCCTTCTTCCCACACATAGTACAAAGTCATTCTAACTCCAAAGACAAAAACTCTTAAGTCTCATTTAAATACTGCATAAAGCTTAAAATACAACATTCCTGAATAATAGGAGCCATTTCTTTCCATTATTGAGGAAGTGACATCACTAATCCTTTTCATAGTAATTTACTTTTTCCTCTGATAGACATGTGGTAGGATTGAACTTTCTCACTCAAACTCAGTGTGACTGATGGCATTTGTGGAGATGTAACATGTGTCCCTTCTGAGTTAAAGCCTGAAGAGCCAGCACATGCTTCCCCATGCACTCCTATCCCTTTTCCCCACAAAAGAGAAGGGACTCTAAAGAGGGTGTTTAGTGAATCCACTTGGGTCTAAAAGGAAGATGACATGGAGAAGAGTTCCCCGGTGGTTGCACTGGATATATAACAACAAAAAGAAATCATTTGGTTTTTTTCTTGCTGATTTGCTTGAGTTCTTTGTAGATTCTGATTATTAGCCCTTTATGATATGTATAGCTTGTAAATATTTTCTCCCATTATGTAGGTTATCTATGTTCTCTGTTGATTGTTTCCTTGGGCAGAAGCTTTTTAGTTTAATCAAATTCTATTTATTTATTTTTGTTGTTATGATTGCCACTGGGGTCTTTTGTATAAAAAGAAAAGATATTGCCTAGGCCAATATCTATTAACAGAAGATTTTTTCCTACATTTTTGTTTAGAATTCTTATGGTGTCATGCCTTACATTTAAGTCTTTTATCTATCTTGAATTAAGTTTTTTGGGTGGTGAGAGATAGGGATCCTGGTTCATTCTTCTGCAGGTGACTATCTAATTTTCCCAGAACCATTTATTGAATAGAGCTTCTTTTCCCCAGTGTATGCTGTGGTCTGTTTTGATAAAGATCAATTGGCTGTAGGTAGGTGGTTTATATCTGGGTTCTCTATTTTTTGTTCCATTGGTCTATGTCTCTATTTTTGTACCAACACGATGCTGTTATGGTTATTATAGCCATGTAGTATAGCTTAAAGTCTGATAAAGTGATGCTTCCAGATTTGTTCCTTTTGCTTAAGATTGCTTTGGCAATTTGGGATCTTTTCTGGTTCCAAATGGAACATAGAATTATTTTCCCTAGGTCTATGAAGTATTACAGTATTATTTTGATGGGGATTGCATTGAATATGTAAATCACTTGGGGGAGTATGGACATTTTAACAATGTTGATTCTGTCGATCCATGAACATAATATGTTTTTACATTTGTTTGTGTCATCTGTGATTTTTTTTCCCTCAGTGCTTCATCGTTCTCCTTGTAGAGCTGTTTCGCCTCCTTGGTTAGGTGTATCTCTAGGTCTTTGTAGCTATTTTGAATGGTATTAAGTCTTTGATTTGCTTTCAGCTTAACTGTTATTGGTGTATAGAAATGTTACTGATTTATGTACATTCATTCTTTAACCTGAGACATTGCTGAATTTATTTATCAATTCCAGTAGTCTCTTGGTGGAATCTTTGGGGTTTTCTAGGTACAAGGTCATGTCATCAGTGAATAATGATGATTTCACCTCCTCTTTCCCAATTTGGATACCCTTTATTTCTTTCCCTTGTCCAATTGATCTGGCTAGGACTTCCAGCACTATATTGAATAGAGTGGTGACAGTGGGCACCCTTGCCTTGTTCCAGTTCTTAGGGGAATGCTTTCAATTTTTCCCCATTCAGCATGATATTGGCTGTGGGTTTGTCATACATGGGCTTTTATAATTTTGAGATATGTTCCTTCTATGCCTCCTTTGTTCAAGGTTTTTATCATGAAAGAGTGCTGACTTTTGCTGAATGCTTTTCCTGCATCTATTTAGATAATCATATGGTGGGCAAAAGAAATGAACAGAAGCTTTTCAAAAGAAGACAAATGATCAAAAAACGTGAAAAATGTTAAACACCACTGATCATCAGGAAAATGCAAATTCAAACCACAATGAGATATCATCTTACCCCAATTAGAATAGCTTTTATTTAAAAGCCCCCAAACAGTAGATGCTGGCATGGATGCAGAGAGAAAGGAACACTTACACAATGTTGGTGGGGCTGCAAATTAGTATAACATCTATGGAAACAGTAGGGAGATTCCTCGAAGAACTAAAAGTGGACATGTTACTCTGTCTAGCAATCCCACTATCTACCCAAGGGGAAAAAAGTCTTTCTATTAAAGAGGTGCCAACACTCAAATTATTGTAGCACAATTCACAATTGCAAAGATATGGAAGCAAGCCAATGGTCCATCAATTCATGAGTGGATTAATAAAATGTGGTGTATGTATACCATGGAGTACTACTAAGCCATAAAAAGGATGAAGTAATGCCTTTTGCAACAATTGGAATGGAACTAGAAACCATTCTCCTAAGTATCTCAGGATTGGAAAAACAAACTCCACATGTACTCATTATTAAATTGAAACTAACCAATGTGCACATATATACAGAGGGAAGTAAAATTCAGTGGAAATCAAGCAGGGGGAAGAGAAGGGGGCGGAGAGGCAAAAACTTATCTAATGGGTACAATGAATGCTATTTTGGTGATGGTCACACCTATAGCCATGACTTAGGCATTACAAAAATGATCCATGTAACCAAAAGCATTTGTATCACCTTAATATCTTGAAATTTAAAAACAAGAAATAATTTGTCTTGTTTTTCAGCCACAGAGTTTTGGGAAATTTTTTTGTCACTTGATTAATTTAAAAGTTTGCTTTTGAAAACTTGTGTTCCAGTCATAGAAACCTGTTATAACATATGAGGTTCTGGCTTCAGGCTCAGTGGCAGGTGATGAAGAAAATTATACTGAAGGCTAGTCTGATGATGATCCTTTCCAGCAGAGGAAAATATTCGCTAAAACTCTGCCCTATAATATCTTGGAAGTCATTAATTCATATCTTTAAAGTGTGAGATTGAATAAACAACACACATGGTGTGAGTTGATTACTATAAGTTGCAATTGAAAAGAAACATAATAACTGAGCTCACAAGAGAAAAATCTTATTTGTAAGAAAGACTGAAGAGGAATAAAGCAAGTCAAATATGCAGAATTACAGTGTACCACACGGCAATTATTGCTTAAGTCCTAACTTGTAAAAAACCAACCAACCAAACAAACAAAAAAAAAAACAAAGCTAAGGGAAGTGTTGAGTGGAAAAGGCTAATTTAAAAAATAGTTTTTCAGTCCAAGATTGAGTGGCTTCATTCCTCTCAAGTCTTCACTCTTACAAATAAAAAAACCCTGAAGATAATGCAATAAACCACCACAGTAGGACTCTGAAAATTGTGGAGAAGAAGGTGTGAGGGTCTTGGGGTTTGAAAATGGCCTGCTGGTGATTCTTGGGTTTCCTGTTCACCTCCCAGGTATCTCAGGTATCTCACACAAGGTGCTGCCAAACCTCCAACCTGGAACAGCCAATAGACACATACAAACAATGTTCTAAGAAAACCTGTTTCTCTATCCAAAGGATTGGGAAATGGTGGAATAAAAGAACAGAAATCTTTTTTGGCAATATCTAATTAACTCAAACCAAACACCAATGGAAAAAAAACCCATCCATGCTGAAGTTTTTGACCAAATGGAGAGTTGAGTTTTTACTTCAGGCCTCTGTCCCATAGAATAGTTGGCAGGCAATTCTTTCACATAGTGGTATCTATAGCACCCAGCAGAAAGTTGAACCTCTGCTGAAAGATGAAAAGAGAAATAGACAAATCTACGCTAATAGTTAGGGGCTTCTCGGCATTTGAAGGAACTACTAAACAGGAAGCTAGCAAGGATATAGAACATTTGAGCAATAAAGTCAGCCAATAAGGTATTAACACACATACAGGATAGTCCACCCAGCCACAGCAGTACATTTTTTTAAAGCCCATGGAACATTTATCAAGCTAGACCAAACGCTGTTCCACAAAAAGCTTTCAAAACACCAGATATCACACAGATTGTGTTCTGTGGTTATAATACAATCAATTTAGAAATCAATAATAGGAAAAAATGAACAGCAAAATACTAACACTTAAAATTAACCAACACACATCCAAATTATCCATAGGTTACAGAAAATTCTCAAAGGAATTTTGAAAAAACAGAACTTAAAATGAAAATACATTATATCACATACATGGGAAGCAGCTATAGTTGTGCTGAGAGAGATTCTTATAGTACTAAGCACTTATATTAAAAAAAAAAGGTCTCAAATCAATAATCTACATTCTACATATGAGAAAATTGAAAAAGAAAAGCAAAATAAAGCCAATTAAAGCTGAAGGGAAAAAAAATGAACATTGGCAGAATTAATGAAATTTAAAAAAATAGGAAAACAATTGAGAAAATCAGTATTACAAAAGCTGTTTTTTCAATAAAGTTGATAAAACTCTAGCAAGACTAACAAATACAAGAGGTGAGTAGAGAAACCATCATTTTCATAAATGAAATATGAGATATTGCTACAGATCCTGCTGTTATCAAAAAATAATGCAGATACTATAAATACCTTTATGTCATAATTTGACAACTTAATAGAAATACATAACCAATTAATTGAAAGCACAAACTACCAAAACTAGCCAAGAAAACTGGCAATCCAAATAGTCTCATCAACAGGCCAAAAAGGGAAGATCACATAAGTATATCTATTAATGCTGAAAGTTATTGACAAAATGCAAAGCCCAACCATAATAAAATGAAATAAAAATTCTCAATGTGCTACAAAATGGATTTCCTTAACATAAAAAAATCTAAAAAACTATAGAAAATATGATTAAGAATGAAAGACAATGTTTCCCCTAAGATTAGAAGAAAGAAAAGGAGGTGTGTTCTTACCACTATCTCTCAACATAGTACTGAAATTCCTGACAGCATATTAAGGCAAGAAAAAAAGTCACATAGATTGGAAAGGAAGAAACAAAATTGTCCCCATTTGTAAATAACATTATTGTCTACATAAAAACCTTCAAGAGGTCTACTAAAAAATTACTGGAACTAATAAGAAAATTAATAACTTTATTGGTTATAAACTTAACACATGAAAAGAAATGACAATTCTATATATAAATAGCAAACATGTGGCAACTGAAATAAAAAGACAATATTATTTTGTAATTGCTCCCAGGAAAATGAAATTCATAGGTATAAATATATCATGCCATTTGTACTATTCATATATTTAATACTAAGAATTATAAACAACTAATGACACAAATAGCAGAAGACATAAATAAATGGTGAGACATACTGTTTTTATAAAGTTTAGAAAGCAACATAGCAATGGTATCAATTCTCTCCAAATTATCTATAAATTTAATGCAATTATTAGCAAAACTGTCATATTTCACAGAACTACAAAAAATAATTCTATGCTTCCTTTGGAACCAGAAAAGAGCCCAAATGGCAAAAGCAATCTTAAGCAAAAAAGAACAAATCTGGAGGCATCATACTACCAGACTTCAAACTATACTTCAAAGCTGTAGTAACCAAAACAGCATGGTATTAGCACAAAAAATAGAGATAGAGATCAATGAAACAGAACAGAAAACCCAGACATAAAACTATCCAAATGCAGTTAACTGATCTTTGACAAAGCAGACAACAATATACACTGGGGATTAGGAGCTCTATTCAATAAATGGCGCTGGGACAACTGGATAGCCACATGCAGAAGAGTGAAACAGGATCCTTATCTCTTGCCATTCACAAAAATTAACTCAAGATGGATAAAAGACTTAAGTCATAATGCATGAAACCATAAAGACTCTAGAAGAAAATGTTGGAAAAAGTCTTCAATTAATAGGCAAAGAATTTATGAAAAAAGTCCCAATAATCACGGTACAACAAAAAGAAATAAATGGTACTTGATTAAATTTTTAAAAAAACCTTCTGCACAGATAAGGGAATAATCAACAGATGAAATAGACAACCTATGGAATGGGAGAAAATATTTGCAAGCTATATAGTTGTTAAAGGGCTCATAACCAGAATCTACAAAGAACTCAAGCAAATCAGCAAGAAAAAAATCAAACAATTCCATTAAAAGGTGGGAAAAACAGATCAAAACCACTATGGGATATCACTTAACTCCAGTGAGAATGGCTTTAATCAAAAAGTCCCAAAACAACAAATGTTAGTGTGGGTGCAGAGAGATAGGAACACCCATACACTGCTGATGGGACTACAAACAAGTACAACCTCTATGGAGAGTATTATGGAGGTACCTCAAAGAACTAAAAGTAGACCAATATTTGAATCAATGATTCCACTACTGAGTATCCAAAGGAAAAACAGACATTCTATAAAAGAGACATTTGCACTCGAATGTTTATAGCAACACAATTGCAAAGATATGGAATCAATCCAAGTGCCCATCAATACACGAGTGGATTATTAAAATGTGCTATATGTATACCGTGGAGTACTATTTAGCCATAAAAAGATGAACTACCTATTGCATTATCCTGGATGGGGCTGGAGCCCATTCTTCTAAGTAAAATATCACAAAAATGGAGAAACAAACACCACATGTCCTCACCATTAAATTGGTACTAATTGATCAATACTAATGTGCACATATGGGAAGTTACATTCATAGGGTGTTGGGCAGGTAGGAGGCAAGAGGAGGGGATAGGTAAATACACACTTAATGGATGTGTGCATGCTGTCTGGGGGATGGGCACATTTGTCTGTCTGATAGTACAAAGGCAATTTATGTAACCAAAGGGTTTGTACCCCCGTAATACTCTTAAATTAAAAAAAAACCTAAAAATTAAATTAAAAAGTGGGGAAAAGACATGTACAGAAACTTTTCAAAAGAAGATAAACAAATGGTCAGTAAACATAGGAAAAAATGCTCAGTGTCACAAACCATCAGGAAAATGCAAATTAAAAGCACAATGAGATATCACTTTACCTCAGTTAGAATGTTTTTTATTAAAAAGTCCAAAAACAATAGATGTTGGTGTGCATGCAGAGAGAAAGGAATACTTGCACACTGGTGGGACTGGAAATGAGTGCAACCTCTGTGGAAAACAATATGGAGATTTTTCAAATAACTAAAAGTAGACCTGTCATTAAATCCAGCAATCCCACTACTGGTTATTTACCCAAAGGCAAAGAAGTCATTTAATCAAAAAGACACCTGTACTTGAATGTTTATTTCAGCACAATTTGCAATTGCAAAGATATAGAATCAACCCAAATACCCATCAGCTCACGACTGGATTAACACAATGTACCTAATGTACACCATGCAATACTACTCAGTGATGAGGAAGCATGATTTAATGCCTTTTGAAACAATATGGATGCAACTAAACACCATTGTCCTAAGTGAATTATCTAAAGAATGGAAAAACAAACACTGTATGTTCTCACTATTAGAACTTACTGATGAGCACACATGTGCATAGAGGGAAGTATAACTCAATGGAAATCAAACTGGAGGGAGGAGGACAGGATAGGTGAAAACCTACCTAACAGTTAAAATGAACACTATGAGTGATAGGCATGTTTATAACCCTGACTTCAGCATTACAAAAGTGACCCGTGTGGCCAAAACATTTGTACCCCTGTAATATGCTGAAATAATAAAATTAAAGACAAAGTGTTGAACAACAACAACAAAACCCTAGCAAGGTTTTTATAGACACATTGATTCTAAAACTTATGAGCAAAAACATGGAAAGACATGCATTTTAAATAGCAAAAAAGAAAAAATAAAAACCTTGGCAAATAAGAGTGAAGTGGGACAAATCACTCTACTGTATATTAAGGGTTTACGTATAGTTACAATAATCAGGAAAATATCTTATTTGAGTAGAAATAAAAACATAGATTGAGAACCCACACAGACTCACATAAATATGCCAAGTCAATTCTTGACAAAGGTATAAATTTGCAAAGGTCTGGATTTCCCTTTATACAAATGGTGCTGGAGTGACTAAGTATCCACAGGCAAAATAATGAACCTCAACCTAAACTTAGTGACATAAATAAAAATTAACTAAAAAAAAAAATAAAATGGATTAGGAGCTTCAAGGTAAAAAAGAAAACTATAAAACTTTTATTAAAAAATAGAGAAAATCTTTGGGATTTTTCTAATTCTAAGTGAAAACTTTTTAGAATTGACACTAAAGCATAACCCACAAGAGGAAACATTGATCAACTGGACTTCATTAAAAAAAAAACTTTGTTCCATGAAAGGGTGTGTGAAGCAGAAGATAAGACACACTACAAATTAGAAGAAAGTATTTGAAAAGTACATAGATGGCAATGAAATTGTGTCTAGAATACATTAACACTCAAAGTTCAATAGCAAAATGAATTCAGTTAGGGAATGGGCGAGAGGCCTGGCGACATCTCTCCGGAGGGCGCCCGGACGGCAGATGAGCACTAGTGCGCGGCTCACTCGCTAGCCGTGGGCGACACAGTGCCAACCCCACTGAGGCGACACAGTGCCAACCCCGCTGAGGCGACACAGTGCCAACCCCAGAGGCGACACAGTGCCAACCCCGCTGAGGCGACACAGTGCCAACCCCAGAGGCGACACAGTGCCAACCCCGCTGAGGCGACACAGTGCCAACCCCGCTGAGGCGACACAGTGCCAACCCCAGAGGCGACACAGTGCCAACCCCGCTGAGGCGACACAGTGCCAACCCCAGAGGCGACACAGTGCCAACCCCAGAGGCGACACAGTGCCAACCCCGCTGAGGCGTCGCCGGGCCCGTCAGAGCGGCGATGGGCGCCACCGCGACGGCGGATGTGGAGAGCCTGGGTCGCTCACGCTCGCGACGGGATGTGACAGCGCGGCCGCTGTCGGGTAGATCGCGGCAGTTTTTCAGACATAAACACGTGCTTACGGAATGCCCTAGTGATTGCACACTGGGGCATTTATCCCAGGGAGATAATTTCTATTCACACCGGAAACGTGCATACACGTGCTCTCGGCCGTTTACTTTAACAGCCACGAAGGGAAAGGAGCCCAACTCCCTTGGGGGGGGGCGGTGGGGGGGGGTGCCGACGCTCCGGGAGCCGCGCCCGCCGCTCGGCAGCAAACCCGGACGGACCGGCGCGGCGCAGAGGCTCAAGGCAGTCATCTGAGCAAAAAGAGACGACATCAAAAGTTTGTACGCTATATTATTGCACTTGCCTTACATTCTTAAGATGGCAAAATCATAAAGTTGGAGAACAGCCTGGCGATGGCGAGCTGTTCGGGAGGTGGGAGGGAGGGAGGCGGCTGAGACTATAAAATCGCAGCATGAGAGATGCCTGGAATGGAGTATTCTGCATCTTGACTGTACTGGTGGTTCACAAGTCTACACATGTGATGAATTTGCACAGAATGAAATGCGCACACACAGCCACACACAAACGGGCACATGTAAGACTGGTAAAATCCGCAGGAAGTGGGTGGACTGCATCACCGCTAATTTCCTGACTGTGATACTTTAGGACAGCGACGCGAGAGGTTACCAAGGGGATAAACTGGGAGAGTCTAGGAGTCTCCGATTATTATTTCTCACAACTCCATTTGAATTGCAATTAGCACAAAAAGTTTTAAAAAATAAACTGCAGTGGCATTTAATTTAAGGGTTTGACTGACATCTATTCTTAAATCCTCTAAATGAGTAAAGCATTTTTAGGACCAAAATTTAATTAGGTTGTGGCCTGTCCTAAGTTTCTAGTCCACCTCACTAGTCAGAAATGGTATCCAGAGCCATCCTTAACTCTTGGAGAATTTAGGGAACAGAATGTTTTTATCTGGGCATATTGTTGGTCCCCAAAGAAATGATTTTGTTTCATTGTTAAGGAATAATATGGAAATTGATGCCAGAGTTCTCAATGGAAACACTTAATTTGACCAATCAACCAACCCCATAGATTACCTCATGAATAAAGTGTATCAAATCAAAGTTAATTAAAAAACTAGAGTCCATTAAAGAAAACAATAGCATTCTAATTATATTTAGTTTTCGGTGAGTGTGTGTTACCAATTAGGTATGGGCTTTGGTCACATAAAAACACGGTACTTTTCAAGTTATTTAACATATTCATAATCAGTATGTATAATGTATCTAGACCTTACATTTCGCTCAACCAACTGAATATATGGAGAAAGGGCTTTCTGACGGTGGTGTTTAACAGACAAAATGTTGTTTTGATTTGACAAGTTAGATGTTTAAAATCTACTTTGTAAAGATCTCATCCAATAAACTTTAGAAGCTTGTAATGAAGTGAAATACTACTAGCAAATATCTATCCTGTAGGAAAAAGATGATACAATTACGATCATATGCCCATTAACTTTTTCTGAATGGTCAAGCATAAAAAGCTGCCTTTCTTTTATTTGAAAGCAAATGTAGAACAGAAGTTGTAAATGGGTTTATAAATGAGACTGGTTATTAAAGAGCTACTCTCTAGCACAAGAGTGTGTTCAAGGTTTACAGAGACTTTTTGCATTTGCTTGCCTAGCTAAGACTAACAGGTACAGGCTCATGATAAGTATTTAATTTATTAGTTCAAGCATTTACTCATGTATGCATTATTTCATACACTTCTATAACAACATCTCTAGTGTGTTCCAGACTTCTCACAAGTCATGGATATCAACATATTTCCCATTCTCATGGAATTCAGATAAAGTAATGAGCCTGATCATCAAGTAATGATAAGACCAGGCTGTTTTAGTTAACGGTGACCATGGAAATTTGTCCAGCCAGAATGAAGTCATTCATCTTCCCTTTACTTGACATCAGGAACTGGGGACAGGGGTGGTTTCCACTTAAGTGATGTTTGGAGAATTTAGCCTCAAAAATCTCTTTCATATATTCAAAGTCATTATTTTTGTCTTCAAAAAATTCATACCTTGAGAATTTTGATATAAAGAAATTTATATTATAAATATATGCATGTTTTTTAATGTGAACAGCATATTACCTTAATAAGGTAATATTAAAATTAGAATTTTTCTGAATGGTCTAAAAATGCACTGTACACATATTAACTTTGAGAGGATCAAATGGTCTTGAATAGAGATAAAACGATATTTGGTGAACGACTACTTAGTACAAACTCTTGGGCCCAGTGCCTTAGATTCCATCCTGTGACAGTATTGATATTGGCATTTTAAAGATGAATTAACTTATCACATATTTAACAGAGAGAAAAATTTACTGATGCACAGTGAGCAGGTGGCAGGCGGAAGAACCACATTACCAGATTGCTGCCTCCAACGGCACTGTTGGCGCGCTACCACTGGCACTCAGACTCATTTTGGAAGTTCAGTATGTGTCATTTTTTGCTATTCTTCCGTGAGTCTACATCTCACTTAATCTGCATGACAACTCTGCGTGGGAGATAATGCTTTAATGACTTTATCGAAATCAGAGCTCCAAAGTATTTAGAAACTTTTGGGATATCATAGAGAAGCATCTGGTGAAACCTCGCTTTGAAACTTGGTTTACTGAAACCCTCTTGAAGCACCACCAAAGGCATGAATATATCAATGAAAACTTATGACCAAGTCTGGAGTGAAAAAATCTACATACCTGGATAAATCCCTACTCTTCCGAATCCCACTGTGCATCAAACATAAGGGTAACAAGAATAGTTTTAAAAACAAATGGTTCAATAATGGCATCAGGCTTGTGCAAGAGAACAAAGATCAATTGGTCATTGTGTAGCTACCCAGAATATTTGGTAATAAAAAGATTTTGTGGAGAAGTAAAAAATATAAGGAAACAAATGAAAGACATAAGAAAGTCACCAGAAATAAAAACATTAACAAAAGGAAAGAAGCCTATTTATTTTGATAAATCTGAAATAATTATCAAATGTTTCAGAATTGTTTCCTCTTGCTTTCTCCCTTTTATTTTGAATTCATTTTCTTACCTCCTCAGGGAGCAAATCTTTGTTGAAAAAATATCCTGAATATTGTAATATCTATCACTCAGAACTGATTTTGGTTTTCATCAGATGGATGAATTTAAATTCCGTGGCTATTACAACTCAATAGATATTGCTATGAGCTTTTACTGAAATTATATTTTTGCCAGCTATGAGCAATAGAACATCTGCGAACTCCCTAAGCGTGAACACATTGAAAAGTGCGTGAACACACACCTTTCCCCAGTCCACACCCTTCGCCACCGTGTGGCGAGTAGACTGCACAGGCGCAGCGGCTCGTGCCCAGGGGAGGTCCTCGCCTCTCTGCGCTGGAGTGAGATTCATTCCTCACGACATTTGGCTTCAGGTTTTTCCTGACCCTTGTGTCTGAACTGTATTTAACCAAGAAACCACGAAATATTAAGAACTAGCAATAGCTTTCTTTCAGTGAGATCGTACAGCACAGTGGAAAGGACCCTGACTTCCCAGGCTGAGAAGCCTCATTTGGAACGCTGGGTGTTCACAGATTGGATCTGCAACCTGTCACTCAGCCTACCTGTATCTAGCGGAATCCCTCGATAGACAACTATTGATGGCCCTCGGGTGGCTTCCACTGTGCTGGACCACAAGAAATCAAAGAAGAGCTCGAATATCTCCTGCCCTTCAGGGCTTCAGATGTCAGAAGGAGAGGTTAGATTTTCAAACAAAAAGTGTGCAATGCATTGTATAAACTACTACTGTATATTGCGCATAGGTTCAGCAGGATACAATGAACGAAAGAGACACCCACCAAAAGCATAGAAAGAGTTCTCATAGAGTTATGACTTTGGAACTAAATTATGAAAATAAATATGAGTGGGCATTTAAGAAGAGGAAACACTGTGAGCAAAGAAGTCACATGTTGAGCCATCTTGAAATGGATTGGTTTGGGTGGCGGGTGGGAGCATGCAGGTGTGGCAGAGGGTGAGGTGGAAGGAAGGGAGAGAGAAAAAAGGAGGAATGAGATGACAGAGGACTTCCCATACCAGACTAAAGAGGGTGCATGGAGATTTGCTCTAGAAGATGCGAGAGCCAAAGAAGACATGGGCGCAGCAACGGATGAAGGCAGGATGGCCTTGAACAGGACACAGCATCCCGAGGATGGCTGTAGTTATTAAAACATCTGCATGTTTAGAGATACACAGTTGATGTCCTTTAAACCCTACTGGCCCTAATTTTCTTCTGTGAAGGAGGTGACATGATCATCTCTCTTGAAGGGAGGAAGAGATAGAGAGGCAGCAGCGAGCCCGATTGAGGAGACAAATTAAAGTCTAGCTACTCAAATGAACTGCAGACAGAGACAGCGTGGGTTATATAGTAATATATGCATGTGTGCATAATAGATGAGGGCTGTCCAGAAAGCATCCAACCATTGTTGATATAACAAGAACGTATTACATGGCTGGGTACTTTCCAGACAACCCTTGTGTATGTGTGCATGTGTGCACGGTGTGTGTATATAAACCGATTGTCTAAAGGCACCAAGGGGCCAGCTGGGTTGTTGATAAATGATTGGTAATGGCCGCAGTGACCACACTCGCAGTTTCCTACAGCAGCACCCAGACACCAAGCTTTAGGAAGGGAGGTAATTTTTGCTGGAGGCAAAGCTGCCTTGAATAGTCTCAGCTCAGTCAAAGTATCTTCTTCCTGCAGAAGTTATTTCTGTTTGTAGATCTGAAGAATTCTGTGCTTATTCTTGAAGTTAAGTTACTCGTAAGATTGAGTATTGAGTTGTTTGTTCTAGGAACAGATGGGTCTATTTTGATTTTTAGGTTTAATTATTCTTTCATTTTAGGGAAAAATTATTTATTTACTTAAAAAACATATTATCTTTCACTCATTGGTTTATTCACTTTAAGACTTAAGTTAAACTTATCCTGGGTTTACTCCATATAACAGAATTAAACTTAGGTTTAATTACCCTCCATTTAAATGTCCTCTATTTTTTCATCTTTTGTTTTATGTCTCTTATTGTGGAATTAATTAAAGCCATGGGAGTATTTCAATTTTAAGCTTTGTCTAGTCTGTTGCTCAATGTTTCTGAGTTATTTCTAACTCATGCTTTGTCTTGGTCCTCAAATTATTTTTTTATGAAGTCCTTTTTGATCTCCCTTTTAATTTTCTTAGGCTGTTTTACCTTGTCATCTTTATTCTTATTTAATTCATGCCTTCTCCAGTACTTTTAAATTAAGAAGGGCTTATTGAGAGTTTTCTTCTTTTACTTGGAATATGTATATTTTAAAGGGCGGATTGTTTAACTGCCGCGTGCCTGCTAGGCTGCTTTCCCTTTGTAATATGTGTGCACACTTGCAAAGCTCTTTCTTTTCATCTTGTTCATACTTAATGCAGCGGCTCCTGTTAGGCATTTTACATGCTTTCATCTTCTCTCCTCCCGTTTTGCTGCGGCCTGGTCTTCTCCCGGCTCAGTCTGACGGCTCGCCCGTCCCCAGGGCCTGGTGTTGGCCACGAGGTGTGCGGGCCGAGCTCCTCCCGAGCTGCCTCTGCATTTGTTAGAAAAATAGTGTTTGGATCCCTCTTTGGAAACGCAGGCTAATGTCCTGCCTCGGGTGACCTCTCTCCTGCGGGGCACCCCGTCCCTGCGGCAGGTTGCCTGGCCTTGGGGTGGTCCACACAGTCGGTGGAGCGTGGCCATCTTTCTCCTGCCGAGACCTGGGTGTTTCAAGGTTTTTCTCTGGTTTGGTTTTGGGGAGTTCTACGTTAAATTTTTCCTGATCTGCACACTTTTTCCTCCATCTGCTTCTCTTCCTATTAGGGCATATTAATGAGAATTCTGAAATGTTGGTATCCTAAGTTCTATCCCAAGCGTAGCCTGGAGAAGTTGGGGCAAGCTGTGCCTGAATCATTAGCTAGAAAACTTCAAAGTTTGTGCCAGGGCTGCCTTCGGACTGGAGGTGGAGGCTGCTAGGAATAAGTGGCACTGTCGGGCTCCCTGTGGGTCCCAAGTCCTGCCTGGTGAGAGATGCAGCTAGTAGGGCCTCAAACAGGTTCAGGAAACTCCTACTGAAAGCAGTTTCCATGTTGCAGTGTTATCTGCATTCCCGGGTCCTTCTCCTTTTTGAGGGCTTTACTGTGGCGTGAATTGTGTCCCCCCGAAACGATGTGTTGGAGTCCTAACCTCTGGTGTCTATGATCATGGCCTTATTTGGAAACACGGTCTTGATTGCAGATGCAGCCAAGTTAAAATGAGGTCATGCTAGATTAGAGTGGACCCTAACCTGATGCCTAGTGTCCCTACAAGGAGAGAGAGCTGAAGACACAGGGAGGATGTCGAGGGCAGATGGCGGCACAGATTGGAGTGACGCTGCCACAAACTGAGGAGCTCCTAGACCCACGGGGAGATGGAAAAGGCAAAGACGGATACTTCCCTGAGGACCTCAGAGGCAGCCCGGCCCTGATGGCACCCTGGTTTTGGACTCATAGCCCCTAGAACTATGCGAGAAAGCACTTTTGTCATTTTAACCTGCTCAGTTTACAGCAATTTGTTACATCGCCCCGAGGAAACTCAGCCAGGGTCCTTGTGGTCTGCTGCGAATGGAAGGCAATACACGTCACGTTTAAAACCTCAGGCAGATGTTGAGTTTGATTATTCCATTTGGCCACCAAAGATAAACTTGAATAATAACATGACCTCTGTAAGGCTGTTTCTGTAAAATGGGAATAGCTAAGCCCCAGTAAAAACCAAGAGGACACACGTGACATGATGGGGACCGCACCTGCTCTCCCCAAGGAAGCATTGGATAAGAGGCCTACGTCTTCAGAAGGGAATGGCCATACCCCTCCCAGAAATTGTTATGAAAATTGAATGATATAAATGCAAAAAAATGTTGCTGACATGGTATTTCTTAAGTCTCCCTAAATTTCAGCCTTCACATTACTGAAATTATAATCCCAGTACCTTTCTTCACTCATTGAACAGTTATTTAATGAGCAGCTAGGATGTGCCAGGAGCTGTGCTCTGCACTGGTAATGCAGTGGTAGATTGTGCAAACACAGCCACTGTTCTTATGAAGTCTGTACTCTATAAGGGTGACAGGAAATAAAAAGCATACGAAAAAAGCACACATATTTTAATCACAACTTGCAGAATATATCCCCCCTTAAAAAGAGGGTCTATGCGTGATAATGAAGAGTCTACAGTGGATAAAGAACTTCCCAATAACGTAGCCATAAGCTGATGTCTGAAGGACGAGAAGGAATGCTCCAGATGGAGGCAATTGCACAGATGGGGAGTCTGGGAAGGTGGAGAAGCTGCGTCTGAAAGCTGACCACACAGTGGCAGAGGAGCAGGAGGGAGCAGTGGTAGGATATAGGATATAGGTCACGGGTTTCATTAAGAGTCCAATGCACAGAAAGTTCTGAGCCTCAGAAATGACTTTGTGTTTTATGAATACAAAGGTGTCTCTTAAAGAATACAAGTAGAAGCATCACGGTCCAATTTATTGATTGAAACAATTGTTCTTGCTATATTGTCAAAGTGGAGAGACTAGATTTGAGAAAGACACAAGGGAAACTGAGTCCAGTAAGAAGGTCATGGTAGCAATTCACCAAGAGACAGTGATGTATTCGGCAAGTGCAATAGCAGATGGATTTAAGTAACTTACAAAATAAGGTATTCTTAACATTATGAAATGACTAGACTTATTGAGAAATTGACTGGGAGGTAAGAGGAAGAGAAGTGTGAAGAATTATTTTTCTGTTTTGGGTGTAAAAAACTGAGTAGATGGGACTTTCATTTCCTGATAACTAAATTAGAGAAGGCCATAATAAGAATGGATCCAGAACTGAGGGGAGGCTGGAAGAATTGTCTTTATCCTGTTATTTGTATACACCTAAGATCATGCCAGAGGACATATGACATAGAAGTGGGATACATGTAAGAGAGGGAATCAGGACACCAACATGAGATACTAAAAGGCCAAGAAAAGGGCCAAGGCAATCTATGGAGGGACTAGAAAGAGACGGCAGATGACAGCATTGGACCGGGATGGGAGTGTGACAGCACTTGCCAGGGGCAGGCAGTAACCAGAAGAAGAGATTGAATGGGGTCAGGAAAGCTTGGAGGAAACCAGGAGATGGGTCTTCCGAGGAGCCAGTAGTGTTGACTGCGGCGGAAAAGACCACATGTCAACACGGGAGCTGTAGGCTTGTGGCAGATGAACAGAGTGGACTGCACTGTAGACCTGCCAACAGGAACTGGCTGGGGATATAAAAAAAAACAAGTCTGGGTTACGTGGTGAGGGAGAAGCCAGTTAAAAAAGTGAGTTAATTAGAAAGTTCAGAGATTACTTGGAGCAGATCTTTCAATTAGCTTAACCATAAAGGTTAACAAAAATGGGTAGCAGGTGGAAGGAATGAGGGATCAAGAGAGGAACCTTACTCAGGGAGGGGACACTACACTATGTATGCAAGATGCTAGAACTGATTAAGTGGAGTGTGAGAATGTGGTGATGCAGAGGTTTAATTTAACAAAAGTAAAGACCGAGAGGCAGTAGAGGACAGGCTACGTAGAACCGATGGGAAGCAAATTTTGAGAGGAGGCCTCATGCTTATCTCCGTCTTAGCACACAGAAGATGAGGATGCTGCAGATGCCAAAGACCTTATTCATTTTTGTAGAGAGGGAAAAAAGTAGTTTCTATTTGATACCTCTACTTTCCATTAAAAACCTGGCTATTACCAGGTTTGGAGAATTTAGTGGCTAAAGACAACCACCAACTATTTTGTTTCTAATTATGTGGGTAAGTGAATTAGGCTGGTCTCATGTGGGCTATTCTGCTCTTGGTCTTACTGGAATCATTGTGCAGATGCACCTGTCTGGCAGGTTGATTAACTGGGGTGGGTGACGCAGGTACTCATACTTACATGGTTGACTGTTGGGTTGGGTCTCATGCCCCCAGTGGGCTAGCTGTGGCTTCTTCACGTGGCAATTGGATTCCAAAAGCAGCAAGGGAGAGAACAAGCCCCATGAGCAGGCACTCTTTAAGCCTCTGCTTACATCAAGTTTACTCACGTCCCAGTGGTAAAAGTAAATCGCATGGTCAAGCCCAAAGCTGTGTGGGAGAGAACTACACAAATGCAAGGATGTATGCAAGGAAGGTGGTTCGTTTCAGGCCATTATTCTAACAACCCCCTGCAGGGAATCGGGGTGGTACACAAAGGTGTGAGTCTTAGTGGAGTCCAGAATAAGAGAATGAGGAGGAAAGTGCAGCATCTAGGAGAAGCAATGGGGAACTAGGAGAATACTGCCCCAAATTTCCAGAGATATGAAGCCTCTGAAAGAAGAAAAATATAAAATTTTATATACTTGTGTGTATGAATAAATATATACACATACACATGCACATATGAGTATATATATATACACACACACGCATATGCAGTAAAAAGAGAAATATATAGGCAAAGGAGTATGCCTAGGTTGTAGCCATGTTTCTGTAAAGTTAAGGAGGTAGTGGGAATTTCCACTAAACTTGTCATGACTAAAGGGGAGTTTGCTCATTACTTTCTTTTTTTTTTTCTTATTACTTTAAAAAATGTTTTTAAAATATATAATAATAACTGAGAAATAAAGTACCTAGCACATCTTGAATTGCTATTCATGTGTCTGGAATGGGAGGGCATCACAAACAAACTCAGCCCACATATTAGAAGGCAATACAATGCTTTGAATCAATAATTAATGCAATACCATTTAAATGAAGTTTCTCCTGCAAAATTAATTCAATATGGGTTAAATATGAGTTCTGATGTTAAAAAGAACTAAAGCTGGAAGACCATTAATAACAGGTAAAATGAATGACAGTGTCTTTAGGAAGGAAGTATTTAATGAAGTGTCGCAGAGGCCAACAATATGCCTCCTATTAATTAACTGCTTAATTAATTATAAGATGGAGGAGATAGGTTTCAAATAAATGGAATTTTCTGTTGATAGGTAACGAGGGATGGTGACAACATTAGGAAGGATGGAAAATACAAACTGACCTAAGGAAATGAGGAATTTACCCAGGCAAATTTTACAAAAAAATAGTTGCTTTTATAATTGACACAATTAGGGAAAAGTCTAACCTCATGTATTGGGATTTGAAGATTTGGTGCAGTTACTTGTGATGTGTGTTTATATGTCAAGCTAAAGAGAGAATGCATGCAATTAAATATGTTTTCAAATAACACAACTGAATTAACTCAGACTAAACAGAAGGACCCAGCATAATTTATATGTCAGTTAATGTTCTTACCTATATTTTCATATAAGCTTATTTAAAGCTGTACAAACCCAGGCCAGCCTAGTACTGACTGTTATTTAGTGTCTATAGAATGTACGGGGCGTGGAAGGCGCTGGCATGGCGGCACACACCGCGGTCTCTGTGTCAGTGACTGCCGTGAACACAAGGGACCCCATGTCTTCCCTACACTGCTGAGTACAAATTCCATCCAAAGATGTCTCGTCGTTCCCACTGCCGCCAGGCACTCCTGGGCCTCGTCCAGATCACTGCAGAGCTGTTGCACTGGGACCCCAGCCTCCAGCCCGACCCTGCAGTGTCTTCTCCATCCAGCTGCTGGAATGATGTTTTGAAAATGTGTCAGAGCTTGTCGCCCCTGCCCAGCGCCCTCTGATGGCTCCACATCCCACTCTGGGTAAAAGCCAAGGAGGCCTGAGGGGACTTGCCCCTGTTGTCTCTGACCGGGTGTCCTCCCTCCGTCGTCCTCCCTCTGTCCCCCTCGCCCTCCTCCTCGCTCTCCCTTGTGTACACCGGGCAGGGACCGTCACTCTCCCTGGGGCATTCTCACAGCCAGCCACATGTGATTCATCCCAATACAATGCCACACTCCAAGAGGGGCCATCTCTATTTATAATATAATCAAAATATTCCTCAGCACTCCTCATTCCAAATCTCTCCTGTATACCACTCCCGATAAACTATCTTTGTCTATGCAATTGCTTATGTTGTTTTTATCTGTTTCTCCCCCACTAAAAAACAAACCCCACGAAGGCAGTGCTTTCTACCAATTTGTTTGGCCCTTACTCCCTAACACGTAAAATGGTGTCTGGTGTAAAGAGGTCCTTAATAAATATTTTCTAGGAATAGATGCAATGGTTTGGATACGGTTTGTTCCCATCAAAATGCCTGCTGAAGTGCGATCCGCAGTGCACAGTGTCAGAATGTGGGGCCTGCTGAGAGGAGTTGGGGTGGTGTCGGATCCCTCAGAGTAGATTAGCGTCCGCCTGTGGGCGCCAGTGAGTTCTTGCTCTCCAGGGAAGAGATCAGTTCCTGCCACAGCGAGTTGTTAGGAAGAGTCTGGCTCCCCAGCGTCTCTCTTGCTTTCCCTGTCGCCGTGGTCGCTATGCCTCTGCCCACTCCCTTTCCACATGTTGCAGCGAGTGGAAGCCCAGCAGAGACTAGCACCCCTGACCCACCCCTGACCCCTGACGCCTGCCCCACCCAGCCTGCAGACCCTGAGATGAACAAACCTCCTTCCTTTAGATCACCCAGTCCCAGGTATGCTGTTATAGCAACACAAAAATGGACTAAGGTGGATAAATTGCAGAAAGAGAGTGTGAAATTATTCGAATGCTGTCCTCAAGTAGCAAGAGGAATTGGGATCTGTTTCACAAGTGGAGTTTCTAATTTTAGGAAAGAACTCGGCAAAGAGAAAGGAGAAGGCAAAGACTGTAAGTACAGCCTTATTTCATCCATCGGGGAATCCATGGTTTTATCACCCAATTGTTCAGAACGCATAGTCAGGAATGTGCCCCTAGAGAGGTCTGGGGCACATTTGGCACAAGTACCAGGGACACATTAAGGAATGTAACAGGATGCAGAGGAGTGAAAATAATACCTGAACTTATTGAGACACCTTCTGTGTCCAGGCTATTGTGTCTTTGACTTAGCATATGGGCGGGGCATTTTGACACTGCTGGTTTGGGGAGGCTGATATCAACCTAGGTTTCTCTGTTTGGGCACAGACATGAGACCTCAAGCCCTAAGACGCATGGTTGAACGACCTTGCTACAAAAATACAGCCTTGCCCTAAGAAAAATGGTTGTTCTTTTGTGGCCTGTTTGCAAATGAGTACTGTGTTGAAGCAACTGTGCATCGGAGGTCAGCTAGCGTCAGGCCTCCGAGGACACGCCTCGCGGTCAGGGCCTGTGCAAAGACGCAGGTCAGAGGGTGTCAGTGAATTCAGCCGCGCAGGTGCCATGCACAGGCGGCCTCAGGACTCAGGCTGCCTCAGGACTCAGGCTGCCAAAACTTTCCCTGCAGACACAGCCTTACCTCACCTGGCACCTCAGAGGCAAAGGCTCGGCTACAGACTCAGGATATCTTCTCGTACCGGCCTCGCAGGTCCCACAGAGCAAACTCTGTGTGCTGCTCTCCCAGCTTCATTAGGGCATCATTCACAAAGAAAACCCCATGTGTTTTGATGCACTGCATGGTGTCTCAATTTACGTGCATACTATAGAATAATTAAATCGCCTCATATGCTT
Source organism: Mirza zaza (assembly GCA_008750895.1). Taxonomy (NCBI): domain Eukaryota; kingdom Metazoa; phylum Chordata; class Mammalia; order Primates; family Cheirogaleidae; genus Mirza; species Mirza zaza. The sequence continues at coordinate 45,066 of VSMD01070156.1, forward strand.
ATCGAGTTTTTGTTGTGAGGACATTAGAGATCTGCTCTCTTAGCAATTTTCCCTAACCCCCAAGCCCGATCGCCCCTGCGCCTGGCACTTCCCGTTCTACTCTCTGTAGCTGAGTTCAACTATTAATATTTCAGATTCCACATAGAGGTGAGACTATGCAGCTTTGTGTTATGTCTTTCTGTGAGTGGCTTATCCCGCTTAACATAGTGTCCTCCAGGCTCATCCATGGTGTTGCAACTGACAGGGTTTCCTTCTTTTCTAAGGCCAAACTGTATTCCATCGTGTGGACATAGACACAAATGTGGCATGCACACCACAGGTTTTTTTGCCCGCATAAGTGCTGATGGACACGCAGGTGGGTTCCATGTCTTGGCTATTGTGACGAGTTCTGCAGTCAACACGGGAGTGCAGATATCTCTTTGATATACTGATTTCATTTCCTTTTAATATATACCCAGAAGGGAATATTTACTATTTTTATTATTTATTTATTTATTTATTTTTTTGGGACAGAGTCTCACTTTGTTGCCCAGGCTAGAGTGAGTGCCGTGGCATCATCCTCACTCACAGCAACCTCAAACTCCTGGGCTCAAGCGATCCTCCTGCCTCAGCCTCCTGAGTAGCTGGGAGTACAGGCATGCGCCACCATGCCCGGCCAATTTTTTGTATATATATTTTTAGTTGGTCAATTAACTTCTTTCTATTTTTAGTTTAGACGGGGTCTCTCTCAGGCTGGTTTCGAACTCCTGACCTTGAGCAATCTGCCTGCCTCGGCCTCCCAGAGTGCTAGGATTACAGGCATGAGCCACCACGCCCGACCATTATTTACTATTTTTAAACTTCAAGACACCAAGTGGAGTTCTCTGTGAACATTTTATTGGCAGGCTAAGCAGGCTGGGGTTGATCTGTCAACCCTGACTGCATCATGTGTTTACGCCAAGGAGGGACCTAGACAGGGCTCACCTCAGACTCCCGCGCTTGTCCACAGACTCAGGTGACACGCTTCCCGCACGCCTGGCCCTCCCCACACGCCCCACCATCCCCACTGACATCTGGGCTGCTGAGTCCCATGGCTGTGAGAAACCTTCCTCTGTAGGCAATTCTCTTGCCCTAGACTGTTCCATAACAATCCCCTAAACAAAGCTTTAGCAAGAGTCCTGTCACAGGGCACTCTTGCCCCAAAGGAAGTATCCCTGCTTTGTTAGTGGCTCAGGATTTGGATGCCAGGAGAACATGCCTTGAAGAAGAGACGGAAATTGACTGGTCTTGAATATGCTAGGGAAGAGACAAGTTCAACAGAACCTGCTGCCATGTTGCACACTTGTCAATGTTAAAGAAGGGAGCAATGGTCCGATGGCTTTCCCTCAGAAAAGAGTTGGCATGTAGGAGAATTTTCCTCCCAGGGAATGTAAACTCTGGGGCCAAAGTTAACCACTTGCTGAGTCCTTGCTGCATTTATTCTTAGGTGGCTGTAGTTTTTGATCAAAGTAAAATTAGGTAAGAGTACTAGGAGGTGTTCCACTGGGTTTAGACCTTAGCTTAACATCAATTCAATCTTTCTCTGGCAATTAATATCAATTAACATACCCTCCCACAAAAAGTGCACCACTGAATGTGCCGCCCTAAATCCTGCCCACTGAGTGGACGTCTTTTCACTGCAGGGTGGGTTGCAAAGCAGCAGCTGGCCTGGCTGCATTTCGGCAAGCAGAAAGGACTCTGTGGATTTTCCTCCCCTGGTGCCTGCTGTAGGGAACGCCCATGAAGCCACAGGACGGGGGCCATGCAAGGCGCAAGGCACAACAGCAGAGAGCAGACATTTGGCGCCTGAACTACCTGCGCATGCAGGTTATTCGCCTCTCCCGACCCGCCTGGGCCTGCTCTTTCACGTATGCCTTTTATATACGACTTTATATGTTCTGCTGCTATGAAAATCTGATTATGCAGCTGTGGTTTCAAGCCAGGCCATTTTATGATGGACACTTTGGGCCTTACTGTGCTTTAGTGCCCACTGTCAATCTCCACCAAGGCCCAGCAACAAATAAGGAGCTCTTGTTCAATCAGAGAATTGCAGTCAGTGTGGGAAGGCAAAGCCTGATTCCAAGATCCTTGTGCTCTGCACTTTTTTTGGTCTTCTACTCCTGTTTTGCAGAGACTGCCCAGCCCAGGCTGGCACTAGTCCATGGCCTGTCAGGAAGCTGGCACCTCCTGAGCTCTGCCCACAACACCCCCGCACCCTGCAACCATCCGTGGAAATTGTCTTCCATGAAACTGGTCCCTGGTGCCAAAAAGGTGGGGGACTGGTGCTCTATCTCATGGCATTTCCATCTGAATAGTGCCGCCCACAGTCTTGGGGACTTGGTCAAACATTCATATGAATATGAAAATCAGTTTAAAGAAATGATCAGAAATCCATCCAGGTGTGTCATAGTCTCATAAACTAACCTTACTTCAGAGCAATTGGCATGCTTTCTTTACCCTCAGTGAAAGAAACGTGTGTTGGAGTGGAACGTAGGTAAAAATCGCTGGCCCCTGTAAGATGAGGTTTCTGCTGTCAGTTTGCACTGAGTTCAGCATATTCCTTCAGTTTTCACATGTTTCTGAGATGTCAGTTAATATTTTCCGTTAGAAAACTTATGTGAAGATAATAAATGAATCAATATTTTTCCCTGGGCTGCAGATGAGATGTGGACACAGCGTAGACCTGCCGTACAGGGACAGCTCATCAGAGGGCCACCGCTGTGGCCTCCATGGAAAACACAGGTCACGCTCCTTGTATAATTTTTATGTAAATGAACAGAGTAAAATGTACTTGATTCAATTTAGGAATCTCAGTCAATGATATAATTTCTAAATACAATTTATTTTATCTCCTTGCTTTTGCTTTCATGTTGTAAGTTGAGGGAATGCGACATCATTAAAAAAGATTAGTTAAGAAATAAATAGCAAGTGACAGGTTCTAATTAGTATTCAAGGGAAATAATCACCACACTGTAAGTTTCCAGTTTCCATCAGTAAAATGGAAATAATGTGAGCACATACAGTTGTGGGAAAATTACATAAACAATGTTTTGGATAAGTCTTAGTGTAACAGAAATAAAAATATTGATATCTTCTTATTGGCATTATTATTATCATCACTAATGGGACATTTTTTCTACACAAGTTGTAAACAGACTGAGAGATAAGCCTAGCGAGTGGTAAGAGAGGTAAAATTGGCCCACTGGTCTTGCAGGGCCACGCCAGCGCGCCATGCGGCAGAAAGCAGAGGAGGCCGGGGCCTGGGACGCCGCTTCCCCCAGGGCACACAGGGAGAGCAGGGGTGTCCCCCTCAGCCCCAGTGAGGGACGGGGCTGAGCAGGGCACAGAACTGCTTGCAGTGAGGGCCCCACCACGATGTCCCCGAGAGTCCCTCTTCCCCTTCCTCACCTGTCCCCCTGGGAGGCCAGTCAGATACACGGGGGCCAACTCTCTTCCCTGTGGAGCAGAGCCCATGGGAGCTCTGTCAGGATTCAGAGAGACTGGAAAGAGGCCAGGGCATTTATCAGCCTGACTCCCCCCGAGTGGCCATCCTGGGCTGCCAGTCCCTTCGCTGAAGGTCCCTGGTCTTCCCAGGCAAGTGAGATTAGTTAGCACGACTGTATTAACAGGGTTCTCCTGACAAACTGTACCATAGGAACACACACAAACATACACACACAATATGTGCCTTAGATGTCATACATAACATACACATTATTACATATAATATAATGTAATATATAATATGCATCATATACACACCATATTATATAAGACTGGATGTATTATATAATTGATACTTATGTTATAATATGCAAAATGTATTATTTTATGTTATGTAAATAATATAATATATTATTAATATTATTTAATATATATCATAATATTATATATAATAATGCATAATATATTATTTAGTATATGTCAATATATATTATACAGAGAGACAGAGAGAGAGGAAGGGAGGGAAAGGCTGATATATTTTAAGGAATTAGCTCATGCGAATGTGTGGCCTGGCAGGTCTGTTATCTGCAGGGCAGGCCAGCAGGCTGGACACCAGGGGAGAGTTAGCACTGCGGTCTTGAGGCTGAAGCCCATCTTCAGGGAGAATTCTTTCTTCCTTGGGGAACTCCAGTCTTTACTCTTAATGCCTTCACCCGTTTGGAACAGGTCCGCACACATTATGGAAGATAATCTGCCTCACTCAAAGTCTACCGATTTGAATGCTACTCTTACATAAATCACATCTTTACAGTGGCATTCAGACTTGTGTCTGACCCAGGGCTGTGCGCCATGGCCCAGCAAAGTTGACAAATGGAATTAATCATGGCAGTGACCCCCCACTGGGTTCCAGAACCGTTGCATCCCATCATCTCTTTGGGTTCAGGTGGCGACGGCGTTCCAGGTTGTCGCACTCTCATGTGGGGTTCCTCTGTACTCCAGGCTTTGTAAGGAGTCTCTTTACATCCAAACCCTCCTCAAATTATTGTATCTTTCATGGTCTGTACTTTTTATCTTGAGCCTCTCACTAACATAATACGTAGTATTACAAGAGACCCCAGAATATAGACACTCAAAATGAATTCTGATATCAGGTTGGTCATAATATAAAATCATATAAAACAAAAACTATATGGCCATTTATAATATGAAGAATAATCTTGTGGGGCAATGGGAAGTGGGTAATTGATGCCGTGTGGTGGCCACAGTTCACTCTGTGACCACCGATGGCCCAGGACAAGCACAGGCGGAGGTCAGGTAACAGTCCGGTGGCAGTCGGGGCTGGACAGCGGTGCGTGGAGGATAGGGCAGTGGCCACTCTGGACATGCACCCTGCCTCCCACCTCCACGGCAGCGGTGAAGAAGTCACGGGCAGTCGGGTTTTGCCTGTCGGGAGCAAACCCAGGAGCTGATCGTAAGGGTCTTTTTCTTCCTTTATTCTCAAAAAAGTTTATTCCAAATTTTAAAAGTTCCACTTCAAACAGATTTCAAACACACTTGCATTAAAGGACAAATGCACTAAAGTGGCCACACTAAGCCCCGGAGACATGGCGGGCAAAGTTGCCGAGCAAATCTGCCCGAACAAACCTGTCAGAAACAAGGTGAGGTCCCATCTGTGGGGAAGCAAATGCCTTTTATCCTGGATTATGTCCGGCCCCGCTTTAGAGACCATCTCTGTGAGCTTGGAGGCTTTCCGGGAACCCCTGTGGGATAGTTTGCCCTCGCAGCGCTGTGTGAGGAGGCAGAGCCAGGCTGCTCTGCCCGGTCCTCAGAGCTCCACGTGAGGCCGTGGGAGGGAAAGAGGACAGCTTGCGAGGCCTCTTCTGCTGGTGACAAGTCTCCCCACTCAGTGTGCACTGGAGCCCCGGCATGCACTCTGCGTCACACACCTGGAGAAGGTCTGCCTTGATCGAAAGGACTTCTGAGGAGGGCAAACATACTGGCTCTTTTCATTTGTCCCACTCTCTACCCCACAAAAAACAAATGAAAGTGAACATAAGTCATGAGCTAATGGAAGGGGAGAGCTGTTTTATTCTTAATGTGTAATTTAATGCTTTGCTAGGATCCAAAAAGATAATTTAGCTGATGAGACCTAGAATCCAAAATGCATTGCGAAAACAAATCATAAATCACAGAGTAGCAAGAAAGGAAAATTTATTAATCAATCTGCTATTGAAAATAGCAAATAAACTCCCTCAAAAGGTGTCTATAAAGTTCCAGTGAAAAAAATTTCTGATTAGTGCATTATGTTTACCTACCAGCTTTAAGCAGTGGCAGGGACGACTGACCTCTTGACAAATGAAGAATCTAGATGAGATAATAGAAGCAAAATAAGAAGGTCTTTCAGAAGAATGGGTTTCTTAATTTTCTTGTCAACCTAACTGCTGGTCACTGGGGTGGGAAGAGAGGTTAATCTCGCTAACCCTGGGGTTTATGCATTTCGCTGCAGAGGTTTGAGTATAACTGACAAGAATGTCTCAGGCATGACCTCCAGGTGCCAGACTCATTGTGTATTTTGATGTCCACTGTCTGATGTTCTTGTCATTATTATAATACTTTGTTACTGTGTCTTAGGAGAAATGCCATCTGAGTCATTTGAAATCCCTGGGCCATAAATCTTCTTTTATTTTAATTATAACATTGGCAAAAGAGCAGGGGTCACACTTTAAACTTCTGTAACATCTTCTAGAAGAAGATCCCATGGCGATTCACCACTGACGTTTGGCTGGTTACCCTCAGGATTGAGGAGTAAGGATTTTTATGGCCACCACGTTGTCTGTTTTTTTTGTTGTTGTTTATTTGTTTGTTTGTTTTTGACCCACTTGCATGTAGCTATTTTCTAGAATACTGGCATCCAAAGATGAACAACACTAGTCAGAACATTAGCAATATTGATAAAAATAACTCTATAACATAATCTATCTTCTAAGATAACTCTGCTGCACTCACAATGCCATGAATTAGGGCGCCGCGTTGCAAGTGTTGCTGAGAGCACTCGGCAGCGGTTAGCGACTGACAGCCTCACACCAGGCACCGCTTCTAACCATGGAGGATGGATTCCCAGGGTACGCTCCATAAATCCTCTCCGTGTGAACTGTCGCATGTTGTTAAAATAATGCTACGTTTAATCAACTAAATCTGACACCAAAAAGTAAGACAGCTGCAGCCTTGCTCATAAGACCAAGCTAAGCAGGAAGAGAGTGTTTCTCTGTAAAGTGCCAAGAGTCGTGGCTTTGAATAGCAATCGCGAGGAATGAAGAATGGGAGCTGCTGGGATCATGGAGGAAATGGGGAAAATGCATCAGGAACGAACACGTAGATTATAAATGGCGTCACTGCAGCCTCCCAAACAGCGTCTCCCTCCGTCTGGGGAACAAAGTCACAAACCAGGTTGTTAGGAACAATGATTTCCATTACTTTGCCACGTGCCCCTCCTGGAGGAAAGTCTGTGCACGATTCATTACGCCGCCTGGGTTTGTTCATTCTCATTATACAGTTTCTGTCAGATTTACTGTTGTTTAGCTTGCCGGCTCTGTGTCATGCCATTAAGAGTAGAAGGAATGAGGATGTTTCTCCATTCCCCTAACTCAAGGTCTTGCAGCGTTTGTTTAGGTTACAGTATACAATCTGCTAAATACTGTCCCCTAAAATGGAGAAAGGACTTTAATTTTAACCCATTTGCCAAGTGTCATGGATTTTGAAAGACTATATTTAGTGTGAAAAGCCCTGCAGCTCATCTCAAACAGCATATGACAGGGGAGAGAAGTGAATGTCATATTGGAAAACCCTACGGGCTCGCCAGAAAATGACTAGGAGAAGATGCCTAAATGTGGAGGGAAACAATTTAGGGTGTGCAGTCATTTTAATGTCATTACAGGGCATTGCAGCTGTTGTGATCCATTTAAGAGGAGCATCTGATGAGAGTGAAATGTCACACTGCTGTGGCTCTCCCCCTCACAAGCCAGAAAGCTTCGCCCTAAAGAGAACCGCTGAGGATCTGGGTAACTTGCTGAAGGTCAAGGGCATCTCAGACACTTAAGTCTCACCCGTGTCACTGGTGCCTGGCGTATGAGTCCCCTTTCTTGCCCAGACTAGTGCAATTGACTCCTCCCTATTTGTGTTCCCTCCAGACAAAAGCTCCCGGTTTTCTCTCCTTTAGCTGTAGTTATGTGCAGTTCCTCATCACCTTGAGCATTAAATTTCAGTATGTTCCTTTTCAATGTTGTAGCAGTTACAACACTCAATATTTTATTTAACTCTGGAGATGATCTTAAAGGATTAAAGGTAAATTATGACTGTCTCACCTGAAAAACTCATGCTCAGGAAGATATATACATATATTACTTACCCCTTGACACAACTGATAAATGATAGGTTTTTTTTAAAAAAATGTGTTTTAATTTATTTTAAGATTTTAAGTGAAAGATAGTAAGCTATAGGAATAGGTTTATATTTGTGAGTGGAAAAGTAAATACTCTGTTAGAAAACTGGGTATTTGTGAATTAAGAGTAGTGTTTTGGAGAGTCAAGTTTCATTGTTTGTATTCATTTTTTTAACAATAGACTAGATATGCCGCCTCCTTTAAAAATGGAATGGAATTCTCCAAGGCCAGGTTTGTCCCAAACTACTGGAAGGGTATTTCTTGTGCCTGAATCAATAAAATGGCAAGGGGTAATTTTTTTTTTTTTTTTTTTTTTGAGACAGAGTCTCACTTTATTGCCCAGGCTAGAGTGAGTGCCGTGGCGTCAGCCTAGCTCACAGCAACATCAAACTCCTGGGCTCAAGCAATCCTGCTGCCTCAGCCTCCCAAGCAACTGGAACTACAGGCATGCGCCACCATGCCCGGCTAATTTTTTTCTATATATATTAGTTGGCCAATTAATTTCTTTCCGTTTATAGTAGAGATGGGGTCTCGCTCTTGCTCAGGCTGGTCTCGAACTCCTGAGCTCAAATGATCCGCCCACCTCGGCCTCCCAGACAGCTAGGATTACAGGTGTGAGCCACCGCGCCCGGCCTAGGGGGTAATATCTTATCAGTGATTTTTACTATCTCTCATCCTTCAATGATCAAAAAAAAGTGATCCCTGTTCAGACCTCATCATAAATACCTTGTCTGGGAATCTCTCTTAAGCATCAGAGAGCACATGGTTCAGAAGAAAACTACCCCCTTTTAGCTCATTCATACTTGAACAGCATCCACCCCTCGTTCAGTCTACGCAGCACCTATTTCTTCTCCAAAGTGGGTTCCAGCCAGGATGAGCCCTCCAGAGGCACTTGCGTTCTGGTGGGGGGCCTCGCACGGCCAGTGCGGGAGAGACTAACGCAGGCTTGTCTCTCCTGGGTTTCCACCACGGACCTCTCTCACTGGAAAGGTAGCCCAAGCCTCGCACAAAGTTGTGTTCATTCTCTGCCTTCGTTCATTTCAACCCCAGGGACTTGGATGAACACTAGTATGTGTTGGGCCTTGAGATACCAGGCCGGACATGTGCTCGCTGTCATGCCCACAGTGCTGTCCCCTCATCCATCCTTGTGGACTATGCCAGGAGGGAAGGCTTGGGACACATTTCCACCTACGCCTTTATCTACTGTGGCCCCATGACCTACGCTGTGGCACCGGCACCGGCACCGCTTGTTGAGATGTGCCCAGGCTGGTCCAGGGCATTGAAACCACGACACAGGCGCTGTGCAGGCCCTGCGCCCCTGCTGTCCTGGCTGCCTCAGTGCTGGCGAGCCCTCCTGGGCAGTGTCGGGGATCTCCAGGGTGGCCACCACCCTGTCTGCCAACCCACTAGCCAGGCCGGAGGTGTCCCTGTTCTCTAGCCCTGCCTGCACAAGCCCCCAGGGCCACAGCAAACCGCACATGGGCAGCGGGGCCATCTCTCGCAGTAGAATCCCAGAGGCAAATGTTCTGCTTCTCTAGTTGTCATCAGATGCTGGAGGGCCCTCCCCAAATTCCCCCTGGCATAATGAGATTTCTTCTGTTTCCAAAACTATGAGAGACCACCTAAATTAACCAACCTTGACATCTAGGCTTTTAAAACAAAAGCATGGTAACACTAAGAGAGGTGAAAAAACAAACACACAAAAAATGTCTTTCACTTTCGTCCTGTAACCTAATGATTCCAGATGAGTGACTTTTCATAAACCATGTCCCCCAGGTGCGAACACGTTTGGCCCAGAAGGAGTGATGTAAAAGAATAAGCCATTCTTAGCTTGTCTGTGCTGCCTGCCTGTAAGGGGGCTCATGGCTGTTTGCCCAACATAAGACTGATCAACGGGAGACGCTGTGAGCATCTTGTGCGGGTGCGTGCACACGCATAGATACATGATTGGGTAACTCCCATGTCACTGCGAAATTGATGCTCACATTTAAACAATACTTAAAATACATACCAAACCCATTCTCAAATAGATACATAATAGACAAAATAACTGTTTTCCTGTAGTTTATATTGTAGTGAGGGACAGAGAACACAAACAGATAAATAAGAAAAACATAAATATCAAATCATATGGAGCAGATAAAGGTAATGAGGTAGACAAGGAGATAAATTTTCACAAGTAAAGAAATATCCGTGTGATGGCCTGAAAGAGGTAAGGGCAGTCTGTCCGCCAGCAGGAGTACACATGTGGGTCCCCGAGATGAGAGCATGACTGGTTTTCTGGGGGAAAAACAAGGAGGTGAATTTCACTGCGATTAAATTTTGAGAGGTATGGGAGGGTTGGACTGTGACATTTCAGTCACTAAGGGCTCTGGGGGTGACCCTGAGTATCGCAGGAAGCCACTAAGGAGAAGCGGTCTGCAAGCTGATGAAACAGTATTTTACAAGGAGTGCTCCTACTGCTGTCTTGAGAATGGACTGTAGGGCACTGGGGTAGAATTAGACAGACCAGTTCAAAAGCTGACCACAAAGATCCAGGCAGACTACCACGGTGGCTTCTGCCAGGGGACAGGATGGGATGGATGAGAGGTGCTGCCCGGGCGGGGCTGAGCAAGTGCAGTGTGGCATTGCACCACAGGACACGGAGCTCAGGAGAAGGGCTTGGGGGGAAGGGGCAGGGAAGAACAGGAGTTTAGTTTAGGACATGAGTTCATGACATTTGTTACCACCGAAGTGAAATTATCAAAGAAGCATGTGGGTGGACAAGACCAGAGTTCAAGGGCAAGATCTGAGCTTTAGATAAGCATATGACTCATCAGCATATAGATAGATGTCTGTGAAACTGAAGTATGTAGTCCAAAGACTGAGCTCCAGAGAATTCCAACGTTCAGAGGTTAGAAGACATGTAGATGCAGAGAAAAAAATGTAAAAAGAACAGTCAGTGAGCTAGAAATGAAACCAGCAGACAATGGTATCCTGGAAGCAAAGCAGAAAAGATGTTTCTAGGTTATAGGTCTAAGCGGTGATAATGGTACTGACAGCCAATCAAAAGCCAGCAGGAGCAGTAACTGGTCTCCGGGGGTGGCAATGCGACGGCCAGTGGGCACCTTGCCAGAAGCAGTTTTAGTTTGAAGGACTTTACACATCTAATTGATAGTACTAAAAACAACCAACCAACCAAAGAAACAGACACACAAGGCAACATGCAGCAAATAATAAATATTATGGAATACATACAGATAGTGAACAGTTTTTACAACTTTATATTTCATGACAAAGGAACTGCTTAACAGAAATTATGTGGGAGAGCGCCCATCACCCCAGGTAACCCTCATCATCACGCATGGGCCTTTGCTTTGACAATCTCATCGAAGGTCAGTGCTGACCGTCATTTAGGGATGGCAGCTTAGGGGGTGCACTTAGCTCTCAAGAAGTGGCTCGTGTTTTTCCACCATCACTTCACTATGGTGTATGTGCTGAGACAGCTCTGGAAAGATCCGCCCTGGCCTAGCTATTTGCTGTCCCCTCTGGGTGAAACCCAGAACCTGACAGAAGTTGTTCCTTTTCATTGCATCTCTCATCACCGAGGAGACAGGATGCATATTGTGGTCAGCACCCCCAAACTGCCTCCCAGGGGTCCTTACACCGCGGCGCTCACCCCTGAGTGTCTCTCCCACAGGGAGTGGGGCAGGCCTGTGTGGCTGTAGGATATAGCCGAACTGACTATGTGTGAGCTGCAAAGCATATTAGTTGTCCGTTTTTGCAAAACCAATTACCCCCAAACACACATTGGTCATCTCCCGGTTGTGATGGGGTCAAGAATCAGGTGTGGCTTCACCGGGTCCTATGGCTCCAAATCTCTCATAAGGCTGCGGTCACTTTATGGCCTGACTAAGGGTGGGGTCATTTCTAAGCTCACCCAGTGTTTGTCGACAATTTTCCGGTTCTCACAACCTGTTTGACGGAGGCCTCGGTGTCTCTCTCTCGGCCAGAGGTCCCCTCAGGTCCTTCTCCCGTTTTCCTCTTTACACGGCAGCTTGGTTTATCCAAAAAAGCAAGTCAGAAGAACGGAGGAGGAGGAGGAGACCGAGAAGGGAGGAGGAGGAGAGAGAGAGTGCAAGCAGCGCAAAAGTCGGAGATCCGGTAACCCCACCTGGGAAGAGACCGCCCGCTCCCACCACACTCTGTTCACTGCGTAGACTCCGGGGTCCGCCCACGCGGGGGCAGAGGTCGCATCCGGGGCGAACGCCGGCAGGTGGGGGCTCTGGGCCATCACAGAAGCTGACTAGCACACAGGCCAGGCCACAAAGGGCATCGCAGCTTCCGGCTCTCCCTCCGGGACAGCGGCTGCAGGACGATGTCGTCGGCAGGGACGAAGGCTTCCTGGAAACCCCTAACCTCGGCTTGCCAGGCCTGCGGACGGGCGGCCTGCCCGAGAGTGGATGCCAGGCGCCAGGCAAGCCTACAAACGACGAGGGGCCAGGCAGCGTCTCCACTGCAACCTCATGAGAGACAGTAGGCAGGGCTACCCTGCTAGTCTACTGACCCACAGAAACTGGGTCATGGAGTGAATAACTTGGGGGTAATTTGTTACCCAGTGGCAGATAGCTAACACATGCATACATCTGTACATCCACCAACCGCGTCTATAAATACCTCCGTCATTGAAGAAGGTTCCTTTATACTCCTTGTGAATAATTGTAGGAAAAACTGATTTAAGTTGTTATAATACCATGACAGCAAAAGTAAAATGTGAGGATTGTTTTTATCATAATTGAACTCTTTGATGATAAATGCTATGCAGTTTAAAATATTACTTATGAAAAATCAATTCCTTTCTAGAAAATGCCTAGCACTTTATGCTAAAGTTGCACCATTTATGTTTTGAAACTAATTGGCTGAAATTTTACATCATTCCAGAAATTTTACTCAGTGTTCAGTTACAGTATGGTGGAAAGGGAAGAACTTTAGGTTCTCTGCAGCAGCCCGATGGCTTTTAGTGACTGGAAAAACCCAGATTGTTACTTTGCAAAGGAGCTCACTTACTCAGCAGGCCACCCGAAACACTGGAAAGGAATTAATAGCAACATTGAAATCCAGTCTTCTCTAACTTTAAGCAGTCCTTTTCAGCTTCTGTGCATATCTGTGTCCCCGGAGACAGTGAGAACATCGAGCTGGGCTCAAACCCGCCCCAGGGGTTTCAGCACCCCAGTGCACTCCAGTGGGAGGCCCTGGGACCTCTGCCCGCCACACCCTCACCCTGAGCGCAGGCATGCGATTCCCATCCCCTCACCGAACCTGAGCCACACACGCGTGCACACACACACTCGTGAACATGCACACGCAGAGAATAAAGTTCTGTCTGGAGCTTCCAGACCACCCTGCTGATTTAAATCCACAGACCATATTGTAGCCTTTGCTCATTCCATGTACAGGACATAAGTATTTCTTGACCTCACAGTAGTAAGAGATAACATTTTCTCTTGAATGCCCCATTTATTTTGCCACAAAACACCACAGCTGTTTCTAAGGTGTCTACATCAGGAGAAAACAAAAGCTAGCAATGCTGGATCCCCGTCCTCCCCTAAACCGGGGGAGGACGTCCTCACCTCCGTTCAGCGCACATTCGAGCTTGAGCTCAGCTCAGCAGCTCTCCGCAGCCCTGAGGCTCTGGGCGCGTTCCGGGAAGTCAAGTGGCACGGAAGTGCTTCAGTAGGTGGCTCTCCAGTCTCTGATTTAACGTGTGCTTAAATTTAGCTTCTTAAGTGTCTTCTTGAGGCAAAGTAGTTCAGCTGGAGCCAAATAAAATTGAAGCGCCATCTCGTTGAGCTTCAAGATCGTCTAGTCTTGATTTCTTTCCCCAAATCCTTCTTTCCTTTTCTCATGAGTCTTAATTCTGTTTCTCATCTGGCTCTCAAGGGAAATCAGAGCTGACCTGGACAAATGCCAAATTCTCCTCTATGAGGTATTTTGCTTTGACATTCATCACCGTGTTATAAATGAGACAAGAAGCATTTCTTGAACAGCTATTCTGTGTCTAGCTAGAGCAATGTCAGGCTGACTGGAGCATATGCACGTAGGCTCTGTCCTGAGGGTCGTTGTGGTCTTATGGGGAGATGAAAATACCATCCTCATCATAGCTAACACTGAGTAACAGGCGGGACACTGTTTTGAGTGTTTTGCTTATAGTAACATATTTACTCATCATAACTGTCTTAGGCAACAGGCACTATTATTATCCACTTCTCCAGATGTGGAAACTGAAGTATATAAGGTTAGAGACCTTCTCCAAGATGACCAGGCCAGTATGAGGCAGAACTGAGATAGGAACCCAGGGTTCTGATTAAAGAGCCCTGGTTCTTAGCTGCTATAGTAAACTGCCACTACAAAAGCAATTAATGGCTATGCAAATCTCTGCTGGTCTTGACAATAGGGTTGTGGGGAAAAGACATGCAGTGTGCATTCAACAGTATCAGGGTTGATACTCTCCACAAAACCCTCCTTTCCTAAAACCTTCCCAGTAGCCAGTGGAGAGCAGGTCTCTGTTCTTTTCTGAGTTCTACACCCACTCCACACCTTAGGTGAGTTAGTTCACAGCCTGAATGATCTCTTTCCTTCTCCTGCGTGGGCCCTGGACCCACCTTCTGGTTGGGACTAAAATACTTTCTCCTTCTTCATGTATCTTTTCTAATCTACTCAAAGGTGAGCATTTTCTTTCTTTCTTCTAGTAAATCTTCCTAACATCACTCAAATCAGTTTGCCTTGAAACCATTGGTCTTTTGACATAAGACAGTGTTGTGCAGAAGGCGTTAAAATCAGGGTGACAATATTTAAGTTTAATCACCTATTTAATAGAATACTTTCTTGAGGTCATGGGAACTGCCAGTGATATTAGAAATGGTTGAACTGTTTAGGAGCCATTAATCTGGCAGGAAATGCACATTGGATTTCAGGGACAGACTAAATTAAGTTAGGGTTGCACTGTGAAGGGATACTTTACATAATTCTTAAGAGAATGTGATTATATAAAAATAAAGGAGTACTAATAAACAGAAAAGGAAGGGAGAATAGTTGGTCCAAGGGATGGCCTAATGCATACAGACAGAAAAACAGATCATTTGTGGAGCCTGTTGATTTCAAACAAATATGTGCACAGTATCTCCTCTTGCCATCCTAGGATCTTGCAGGCTTAGCCCCGAGGGAAAGCTGACATGCCTTACGAACCTGCGCCATGCCTCACTAGGTCACCTTTTTAGTCACATGTGGCTCTTTACCAAACTACATTGCAAATATAACTGCCTCTGTAGATAAATTGTAGCTTCACGAGGACAGGCCCCCACCTCCTCCCTTCTTCAAGGAAGGGGAGGTATGTGGCAGGTGGAGTGCACATAATCCTCTGATCTCTGCCCAGCAGAGTATCCCATCCTTGGGGACTGAATAGCGCACATAAGTGAGTAAATTAAAACTTCAGGCCAAGAAGAGGAGAAGAGATAATCGAGCAAATGGAAAGGGCCCACTGGCTGTCACAGCTGAAGGCCATGCACGCTTCATCCCCAGGTGAGACCGCAGCAGGTGAGAGGCCTCGCCGCGCCAGGAGCAGCTGCTAAGGGAGTGTGTGCGGGCGGCCCTCCCACACCGCTCAGTGTCACCGCAGCAGGTGAGGGCGAGCTGCACCTGAAAGGGTCTGGCAGGCCAGAGCTGAGCATCCAAGACCAGACAGGACTGCAGGCAGGTGACCGAGTGTCGCTGGCTGCTTGCGTTGCCTTATACTTTGGAGGAGTTTTGGCCTCCCTCTATCCTAATCTGGAAATCAGGTAAAATTCTGTGCAACAGGGAAAGCATGGAGGGGCTCTGCTCTTTGGGAATTCAAAATATAAATGAAGTTTAATCTTAGAAAAATAAAATCACATTTTCTACATCCAAGTTGTCAAACAGAGGTTCACACCTACTCTGTGCAGACGCGCTCAAAGAGGAAAATAAATAGGGCTGTTAATTCTGCTACCCACATCAACACTGTCGACACGTCGGCACCTTTCATTGCACTTTTCTCTCTTTAGGCATGCACTTTATATGTTAACAAACAAAATAGCAGCACAGACTCTTATTCATCTCTGCTAAGCCTCTCGGGGGTATGTTTAGTACCGCACCCTGCTGCACCTACAGCGCATGTGCCGTAAGCAGAGGGAAGAAGGAAGAGGGACGGTATGCACTTGAATTTTCTGTGCACATTTGAGAGCAGAAGGGAGGGATGTCAAATAGCAGAGAAGTGTGGTTTCATTTAGGAAGGTGAGACGAGAAATCCCTGTTGTCAAGAAATGTTCAAGGAAATTTCAGCAAGTTTATGTCTACCACACACTTTCAGCTGGGTTTGGATTTTGTTTCACTCCAACCGCTCTCCACTGCATAGTGTACTATGTGAAAGTCATGTCTGTCTTGTAACTTGTTTTGTGCTTTGGGAGCTCTTTTCCCGGTAATGGTCGATCAGAGCTCACAGAGTCAACAGCTAATATGAAGATTCAGGCAACAGTTGGGAAAAAAGAAAAAGCCCAGCACTTAATGTTGGTTACTTGCCCACTGAGCATCAGATTTGCTTCTTCTCTTTGCTAAGGAAACCCTGTTGTATTATTTAAGTCACACCCCAAACACCTCATCCAGGTGTGACTCATCCTGGTGTGCCTCGAGTAGGGTGAAGGAGATACCCACAAATTCTATGAATTATTAGGCCCGAAGTGGACATTTGACCCAATTCTGGCCAACCAGAAGTGAGGAGTTTGCTGGAAACTAAAAATGTTCTCTAACCACAGGTGAGAGCTCTAGAGAGTCAACCCCCTTCTCCTTCTGGGCATCTGAAAGAAAGAGCATCTCCCAGTCTCTCCTGGCCTCCACACTCTGCCAGCAAAGGGGCTGGGTTTGTGCTGAATCTGGCCTCGAACAGGAGAGGAGGAAGCACCAAGGGCCTGCCTCTCTGCCGACACCCTGAGCCCTGCACAGTCCTCCCTGAGCACTCGGGCCGCTGGGCCAGCTCTGCGGCAGGAAGCGTAGTGCTCACTGGGAGGGAAGTACATGCCAGGATGGCATTTAGCCTTTGCGAAATGGTCTGGTCAGCACTTTTATTCCTGATATCACTACTTGATGGACATTAGCTGGGAAATGTTTTAAAGTTGCCCGCATGTTTTATGCATTTCATGGTTATTGGTCTAATCAGGCATATTTTTTTGTTGCTAATCTAACTAAATTAATTGCCTAGAAAATGGTCTGTTTTTAAATTTATTGGCAAATAGTTCTGCATAACAATCTCTTAAACTTTTATTATGCCCTCTCCGTTTTTGGTTATATTTTCTTTCTCAGTCAGTGTTTTATATATTTCTTTAAATTTCTGATTAGATTTATTTGATGTTTATCTACTTAATCTTATTTTTAAAGATTAGCATCTGATTTGAATTTTGAATTAAATTTAAATTTATTTTCTTTAGAAAGTTTTTCTTTTTTGTTTCTTTCACTTCTCCTGCTTTCCTTTAGTGTCTATTTTAATTTTTATAACATTTTTCTTTAAAAATTTACTTCACTTATTATTTCATTTAATAACAAAATGTGTAAGACTGTGATTTCTCTCTGACTCACCTTTGGCACTTTTCCATTGTCATTCCTTTCTGACACTCTTTTTTCCTGTGCAGGAAGGAGGAACAGGAGCCCACAAAGGGGGCCGAGGCCTGGGGCTCATGGCCAGCCACTTTCCAGATCACAGCCCACTCCATTGCAGGTCGCGCTCTCTGTCCCCGCCCCTCCTCAGCATTGGCGCATTGTGGTGAAACTCGTTCTTGGAATAAATGAAGGGAAGTGATTCTATCGGGGAGGATGATTTGGTCAAAGAGCATTGGCTCCTGGAGCACTTTTCCAGCCTTTTAACCAGTGCACATGCTACTTCTCAGTGTGCAGAGACACTAAAGCTAAGAAGTGGCGGTTGTTGCTTTGTTTGTTTTTCTGTTTTGTCTCTACCTGGTCTATTACGTTTCAGATACTCAGCCTTGCTTTGGTTATTGGAAATTGCTCTTGTACTTTTACAGGCTGTGTGTGAAATCACACGTGCCGCAGTGTTCTAGGAATGTCACAGAGAGTGCACTGCTGCTTCGGCCTCTCTAATGCCCTGTGCAATGCTGTGTAGACGGCTCAAAGAATTGTGATGAGATACATGTGTGTCCTGGGGAAAAGAGAAAAGTTCATCTAGGAAGGCTCTATGTGAGACAAACTGAAGCAGCAGCAAATGGAAACAAAATGGCAACTCTACCAAGTGGGAGCTGGGCCTTCCTGACAACTGCCGTTAGGCCCTGTGATTCAAATCTTGCTGTCTAAAAGAGAGATACACACTCTTTAGGAGGGCTGTTATTAAATAAATGATAAATAAAAAGAAAAATAACAAGCAGGGGTGAGTGTGTGGAGAAATCCAAACTCTCTGGCATTGTTCGTGGGAATGTAAAATGGTGCAGCCACTGTGGAAACTAGTTTGGCTGTTCCTCAAAATGTCGAACATAGAAATGCCCTAGGACCCAGCAGCTCCGCTTCTGCGTGTAGCCTAGAAGTACTGAAAGTAGGAACTCAAAGACTTGTAAACGAATGCTCAAAGTACAATCATTCATAGTAACCTGAAAGCAGAAACAAAACAATTGCCCAGCAACAGATGGACAGGTCAGTAACATGTGGCACATCTCTACGAGAGAATATCGTTCAGTTTTAAAAAGGGAGGAGATTCTGATATGTGCTTGAGGATGTCATGCAAGTGAAATAAGCCAGTCACAAATACTGTACGATTCTGCTTACATGAAGTACTCAGATTAGTCAAATCAGAGACAGAAAG
The DNA here is from genome assembly GCA_008750895.1 of Mirza zaza. Classification (NCBI taxonomy): domain Eukaryota; kingdom Metazoa; phylum Chordata; class Mammalia; order Primates; family Cheirogaleidae; genus Mirza; species Mirza zaza. The sequence goes on from VSMD01070156.1 coordinate 63,818, forward strand.
CAAAATAGAGGTTATGAGGGGCTGGAGGAAAGGAGTTATCTTTTCCTTGGTATACAATTTCTGTTTGGGATGAGGAAAAAGCTTTGGAAATGGATGGTGGTGATGGTTGCACAACGGTGTAAATGAAATTAATGACGTTGAATTGTACACTTAAGAGTGGTTAAAATGGTAAATTGCATAATGCATTTTTACCACAATAAAAAAGAAAAAATGATGATAAGAGTTGGTATTGATTCCACTTAATTCTCACCCTGTTGAAATAACATATGAATGATGGAGACACATGGCTCTAGCACTTTTAAACACTCATTCTCTGCACTATCATGAGACTCTCTTCTGTCTTTAAACTGTTTTTTAGCAGAAAATTCCACTCATTACATTTATAAAAATTCAAACTATATATACTTGTTTCTGATTGAATGAGTTGCATTTTAAATTTATTGCTTCTTTAAGTCAATTCTTTAAAAATATGCACGGAGTACCTATTTTATGTTAAGTCATTACGGAAATGCTGGTGATTTCGGCAGTAAACACACAGGATAAAAGTATCTGTTTTCATGGATTTAATATTCATGCAAAAATAAAATCTATTGATATTGCAGAGAGAACTTATTTGGGAAGGAGAGGAGGAGCCGGCATGTGGGAGGTGCGATGGGACAGTGAACGCGCACACCCGAAGGAAAGAACTCAGCACGGGAGGCTGATGCGGTTGGAACAGGGAGCAGGAAAAGCGTAACAGAAGATTCAGCCAGAGAGCTTGCAGGAGAGGTAGGGCAGTGCCTGTGGGGCCCACTAAACAATATCTTTGGCCTTTTCACTCAAGGAAATGGACTGGCTTTGGGGGCTGGGAGGGGGCAAGTTGAGCAGAGGCATTATAATTTGCTAAGTCTCCCTGCTGCCTTGTTTTCAAAGGTGGCCACAACAATTTCTCCCATGTTTCTCTGCAATGTGACTTTTCAGCTCCTGCACTCACCAGGTGGGGTTTATTCCCCCACCCGTTGAATTGAAGCTAGGCTGTGACTTGCTTTCACCAAAAGATTATGGCAAAGTGACTTCTGAATCTGAGCTGTAAGATGCTGTATTAGTCTGTTGGGGTTGCTGCTATGGTTTGAATGCTTGTGTTCTCTCTAAAATATATGTTGAGATTTAATTTCCAATGCAAAGGTATGAAGATGTGGGGCCTTTAGGAGGGCATTAGGCCCTGAATCTTCTGCCCTCCTGCATGGACTTGCAACCTTATAAAAGGGCTGAGGGAGCTAGTGAGGACTTTTGTCCCTTCCTCATGTGACAGCATTTGCCCCCTTCTGAGGACAGAGCAACCAGGAGACGTTTTGAAGCACAGAGCAGCTGCCGCCAGACACCAAACTTGCTGGTGCCTTGATCTTGGACTTCCCAACCTCCAGAAACATGAGAAATACATTTCTATTCTTTATACATTACCCAGTCTCAGGTATTTTGATTTAGCAGCACAAACAAAGACACCTGACATAACATCTGCCACAGACTGAGTAGATTAAACAATAAGGTTTTATTTCTCACAGTTCTTGTAGCTTGAGGTCCAAAATCAAGGTGTTGGCAGGTTGGGTTTTTCTGGAGCCTTCTCTACTTGGCTTTCAGGCAGCTGCCTTCTCCCTCTGTCCTCACATGGCCTTTATTTGTGCACAGGAACCCCTGGTGTCTCTTCCTCTTCTTCTAAGGGTATCAGTCCTGTTGGATTTGGGCCCCATCCTCATGACCTCATTTAACCTTAATTACCTCTTCAAGAGCCCATTTCCAAATACACCCACACTGAGGGTAAGGGCTGCAACATACAAATCTGAGGGGAACAAAATTCCATCCATATCAGACGCCTTGCAGCTTATCTTGTTCCCTTCTCCTACGCCAGTCTTATAAGGCAGCAGGTCTAGTGCACTAGATGACTAGGACTTGAGGCTGTTCAAGAAGAACTGAGTCAGTATTGCCATCTTGGGTCTTCATGTCTGGTCAACCCTGTACCTGGATGTAGCCCCAAGGGTGAGCTGGGTGAGATCACCAGCTAATCCACCGAATGGTGAAAAATTGTGAATCACTCTTGTTTTAAAGCACTAAGTTTCAGGGTCATTTTTTATGCAATAGATAATTAACATAGAAATCTAACTCTTGAATTGGGGTGGTACTACAAAAAATTTTAAATATATGGCATTGTCTTTGGGGCCAAATAATAGGGAGATGATGATAAAGAGACAATGTGTCTTTTAAAAGTATGAACATACTGCTAGAAGCAATTGCTCTATACAAAATCTATAATTGTCTCTCAGAAAACTTGGTTAGAAAGTGCAATACAAGGAAATAGATATGGAAATTCGAAATACTATTCAATGATCATCCCCTTTGTTACAATAAATTTTTTAAAAATCCAATAGGCTCACACTTGGAAAATTCTAGAATAAAGTAGTTACTTGACAGGTTCTTCCATCAACCTGAAGATTGTGAGGTTTGTAGATTTCACAGAATCAATGATTGGATATGCAGTTGCGGAAGCCGTTCTAAAACCCATATCACAAAATCTGCTGATTAAAGCATTCAATCATTTCCATTGTACCTAACTTGCTTAAGTATGGGGATATACATTAGGGTTATCAAGGAAAGGGGGTATCAGCCCTAGTAACAGATCTGCCAGGTAGTTTCACTGGTGTAAGTCATATGTATGCTTGATCCAAAATATGTCTAAAACGAAGTAAACATCCTCAAGAAATAGAATTAGGAAATGAAGTAATTCAGCAAAGTTGTTTGTGGCATCTAAATGTGTTCTCCCAATCTCCTGTCCCACCACTAGCAGCTCTTGTATGGGCTGAGATACAACCAGAGTTGTCACGTGCTCTTATATCACACCGTGTTCCTTCAAACTAATCTGAAACATGTGGAAGCCCCACTGGAGAGTGAGTTACCCAGATTGTTGTACAGTTTGTCAACGGAAAAAACCAAAGTCTGCAAAATAATTGTAAAGAGATTTATTTTGAGCCAAATTTGAGGACCATGACCTGGAGCCACTCTCAAGAAGCCTTGAGCAGTGGGCTCGCTATGGCTGGGTTATAGTTTAGTTTTATACATTTTCAGAGAGACAAGGGTTACAGGCAAAGTCACAAATCAATACATGAGAGGCATACATTGGTTTGGCCCAAAAAGGTGGGACATCTCGAAGCGGGGGCTTACAGGTTATAGGTGGGTTTAAAGATTCTTTGGCTGGCGATTGGCTGAGAGAGTTAGACTTTGTCTAGAAGACCAGAAAGGATATGCTTATTTTAAGATAAGGTTGTGGGCACTCTGGAAGGTCTAGACAGGAGGACATTTTAAATTTATAATAGGCGCCTGTTAGGATGTTGTAAGATGCTTTAAATTTAAGAGTAGGCATCTGCTAGGATGCTTGAGTTAAGACATTTTAAATTTATGATAGGCATTTGCTAGGATGCTTGAGTTAAGATAGGGGCTTCTTATTTTTTAGGTGATGTTAATGTCATACCAGAATCAGGTTGGGAAGTAAACCACCACTTTATTTGGTTAACAAAAGCTGCTTAGTGGGAATTTACCCTTTGTTAGCCTAACCCTGTTGGCCTCCTTACCATTTGCCAGCCTGACCCAGCTGGCCTTCTTAGGAAGGAGTTTTTAGCAAAAAATAAAATCAGAGTTCAGTCCTCAAGTTTAAAGACAACTGGAGTTCTGAGCTAGGGTTGAGAACTGCTTAGTCTGCAGGCTTGGATTACTCCAGCAACCCCTCTGCCAGACGTCTCCCTCCTTAGCTGAACTGGTTCTCATGGATGCGCCTCACAAATCACATGGAGCAACCCATCGCTCATCTCCTTTCCCATGATATTACTGGGTCCAGCTCAGCCACAGCCAAACAGATTGCTGCCAGATGTTTCCTCACCAAACTCTTCATTTGAACACTTAGTAAGATTCTCTACATGCACTGACTTAATTTGAATTAGCAAAGTAGAATCATATTAGAGGATAATGATTCATATTTTGTGTATATGAGTCTTTCTCCACAAAATGTTTCATCTACTTTGTAAAATTCTTCTATTTTTATCCTTTTAGGCTTAGCTTAAACATCCTCCTCTCTATGAAGTTTTCTTTAAGTCAGTTCCTCTGAATAGCTTAGATAATAAAGAATTCTATTATTGGCACCCCCATAGCATTTTGTATATCAACATTTATATAAGTCAAAGTGGGTGCAATTGATAGTTGGAACTATATTTATATATCAATACTTTGAAATATATATGTATTTTGCACTCATTTAAACATCACAGTAACTTAAAACAAGTAAAATGTTCCTATTGTGCTGATGAACAAAGAAAATATCAAAAAATCTACCCATCCAGCAAGTGAAGTCTATTTTCTTTTTCTCCAACAAAGCATAGGTCTTACTGTACTGTAATTAACTGAGTATGTATTATTCACTTCACCAACTATGAATTTATTATGAATAGGAACTATATCTTATTAATGTTCATTGTTCTCTTTTTAACATGCATTGAATACAGTTGTCATGAAATAAAATGCATGCTGCTATTCAGCTGAACAGATGTTTTTAAGCTATAGATTAAGTTTATGTTTTGCAATTCTGTACACATTCTTCAATTAGTAAAGGTTTTGTTACTATTTAGATGAGCTTATTTGGCATATGTAAATTATAAAATTGTAATAGTTTTAATTTCATTTTTTCTTAAAGGAGAGATAGCAGATTATTCACATTACAATTATGATGTTCTTTATTGAGAGAGTTTTAACCTCTACAGAATCTTTGAATACTTATGGTCTTTTTTTAGAGGACATTCAATTGTCTCCAATCAAATTTAGTATATATTTAAATGTTAAGTAGATGTTATTTCTGATTACTCTATCTGAAGCTTTTTCCTGTCTGCAGCCAAATATAACAAAGTCAAACTTAATTGGTTTTTTGAAGTTCAAAGATATCTTCATCTCTAACATTTCAAGAAGTTCATTAGCCCTCTCAGCCTATTCCCTTGGAATGCCTTCTTGCCAACAAACTGTAATGCTTGTCTTTAATTTACATAATTACCACACAGCACTACACAAGTCTAGGTAAAAAAGAATGGTAGTGGAGTCACACTGGTGATGTAGTCCATGGACTGTGATTTGAGAAATGCAAAATTGACCCATCTGCCAAACAAAATCTGTCTCACTGTTTTGGCTTTCCTGAAGTTCAGTGTTCTACTCTTAGTAGAGGGATGCTTGGCTCTCTGATCATGGCCTCCCTGGACACACAAAGTGATGCGAAGAAGGCAGAACCAGTCTGGTGCACATCATCTTAGGAAGAAGTTATTTCATTCATAGCTTTCGTCTTAGCAAACTGGGTCTCAACTTTGCTGTTACAAGCTCAATCCAAAGGGGTGGACATTCACAGCCCCAAATCACTATCCATGTTACTCCACCTGTTCCATCTAGTCCCGAACCCATCACCACAACACCCAATATTCTGCAATAAAAGGAGGCGCCATAATCAAGAAAGGCAGCAAATGTCCTCTACAAACGTGAGTGTCACTCACAATTCAGAAATGTTTGTTTTTCGACCTCCTGTGTGATTCTCACATAAGCTGGTGTTTTTCTGGGTTTCTTAGTTCCACCAAAGCTGCACTTGAAAATCAGCGTTTGGATCAGTGCCTCCGGAGATCCTGCTAGCAGGGATATCGCTCAAAGCTACGAGTTTTTTCTATCACTTTCATCATCAGTAAGTGAGCAAACACAAAGACAGCCCAGACCATACAAAGTAAATATGAAGATGAAAAAAGAATTTTTAAAAATCTGTATCTACCTGGATCTTGGCCCATGGCTTCATATTTCATAGAAAATCATTTCTGAGAGATTAATTGATGCCACATACATTTATACACACACACGAATAAGTACCATGGTAAACAAGTTTTGGAAATTGTCTCATAATGTATTTCCTTTACTCTTTTGGATCCTCTGAAAATTTCTGCAGTGAAGAAATTGGTTCAACTCTATTTAATCCAATTCAGTTTCTAAAACTTAACTAGAGCGCTGATGAGGGAACAGGCTTTAAAATCTTTCTGCATCCTTATCAAGTTAAAATAAAAATAAGTACAGCATATCAGCGGAAATGTCACAGTGATTCAGGCAGCGTCTAAGAGGACAGGACAGGAGGGATGCGCTTCCCTGGCAAGGGCCCTGAGCTCACTGCCCAGCCCCTTCAGGGGAGGTCCAGTTTGGCTCACAGCAGTTCTTTTCAATATTTCCTGTTTGAAGCTCCCTGAAAATCACCAATTGATATTCATTTCTCATTGCTTTATAGAGCTTTAAGATTTTTTCTGCCGAATGCAAACTCCCCCAAGAAGAGTAGGTAAGAACTTCTCAGAGGTTTTCCAGGGTACTTGGTCAGGCAGTGTCTCAGAGCATGAACTAAAAGAAAGAATATTTGCAGTATAAAGTGCTGCTTTGGAGTGACTGTCTTCTGAGAATTCAGTCTGTGTGTGGGCAGGGTAAGGGCAAACAATGATCTCGGAGAACGAGCCAGAAGGGCAAAAGCCTCAACTGGAGAAGCTGAGGCACAGGTACTGAACTTGGCTGCTCCTCAACTTACCAAAGCAAGCGCTGCCTGCAGCTCTCTGTGGCAGAGAGTGTCTGAGCCTCACAGGGGACCTGATTTATTGTGTTGTCCTGTTCCTGTTCTCTGGATAAATATAGGGTTTTTGTTGCAAGGGTTATTGATCCTTTCAAGCATCATAAATTCTCCCCAAGGAAAGAAACAAATCTGAACAAATAAAATAAGCTTTACTTTCCCTTAATAATCTAAATAATAAAAATCTATACAGTTTAGAAACAGGACTTCAGAGAATACCTTACTAAAAAAGCTGTGGAAAGTTATATTTTATCTTTACTGTTACATCCACACACTATTTACAGTCTTAGGATTCTGAAATCTTCCTTGTAGCATGTTTTATGCTTGTGATGAACAAGCATATATGTGATACAAATATTTTATCTCAAAGAATGAGATTGCAGAGCTAAATGTCTTCTCAAAATACAACCATTATCAAAAATAGATGAAAACTTTTTTTCAACAGTAGGACATGGTAGTTGGTATTTTCCTGATTACAAGGTTATATCTAAGTTGCAAAAATGTTATCTCCATATTTTTGCCCATATTATCATGTTTTTCTCTTGTATTCCCCTTTCAATCTTGGCTGCCACAGTGAGACAGACAAAAAGCATAAAAGCACGTTTTTTTTTACATCTATAGAGGAAATCTTAGCAGCAGACGGTAACTACTCCAGATTTGCCAAATAGATGCATTTGTTCTCCGGCTTATTGAATCATGTTTTTATATTATGCATTTTTGTGACCAAATCCTAAGGTATTAAGAGAATATAATAGTTCTGTGTATATCATAACAATATAGTGAGCAATGATTATATGAAATGATGAGTACAGGAATAATGCAGAAATATTTGCTGAATAAATAAATGAATGAGGAAGTTTTTTTCCCAATCAAAATATTACGCTAACAGCAACTTGCTTTATATATTTTTTAGAACACATCAGGTCATTCAGTATGATTCCTTCAGCTTCTTCTACTATGTCATTATTCATTCAGGCTCTATATAAATTTTGAATCACAACAAATATCTGGAAGTTGGAAGATAAATTAGAAAATTATTATTTTTCACTTTATTTACTACTCTAATAAAATACAACTAAACAGAAGTATCTTGTGGTTGAACATATATAAAAACTGCTCTCAGAGAATAGACAGTATGTGACCTAACATTTCTAAAGCTACAATGAGTCCAATTATTACTTTAATGAAAAACACATCTATACTGTTTCTTAGTTGATGCTTAACATAGCTGAACTTACCTTGATCAAAATCAAAGTAATTTTAACCGTGTAGAAAGTATTTTTAAATGACCTTTACATAATTTGAAAAAACAAAGTCTCTCAAAACATGGAGTTACAGATATGAAAACAAATATATTTTTAAAACCTTTTGCAAGAAATGTTAATCATTTCTAAACTAGGTCCAGAGCAATTTATTTTACTTTGTAGGAAGAAGAGTACAGATCAGGCAAAATCATGATGCTAAACATGTTTCTGGATATCAGTTTATTTTAAGAGCGTATGCTCTTTCTTTTTTCCTATCTGAAAAGGCACAGGGTTACTTATTCGAAAGAAGAGGCTCACCATGAAAAATAATTGACAAACTGGCAGGCGGGACTGTGGAGTCAGCCTGAGTTTCCATTAGGCGATCAATCTTGCTTTTCTTTTTCCTTACAAAGCCCACGCCATGGGCCCAACGTTATTGGCAAGTTGCCCTGCTTTGGCCCAAATAATAGAATGAGGATAGATTTTTAATACAGAGATAACACGACCCTGAAAATGTCCCAGGGCTGTCTCAGTCAGGAAAGCGTTCCAATGGGCGGCGTCGTGCCTTCTCTCTCCGCCCGCGGCGGGGTGCTCCCCCGCCTCTCTCCCAGCTCGCGGAGCGGCGTGCCGGCGCTGCGGGTTCGCGTCCCGCCCGGCCGCCCGCCCGCTGGGTCAGGAACCAGGTGTCTGCATTTAGTTTGGGAACTCGATGCCGGCTAGGGAGCAGGTGTGACGGAGATGGAGGGTTGCATGCTGAAAAGCCCCACTCGGTGTTGCGGCTGTGAACACGGGCATTTAGACACTGGTCTTTATTTTCAGCGTCCCGGCATTCCGACAGGAACACGGCTGCCAGACTCACGGAATCAGACACCTCCGAGCAGCGGCTGCCTGCCTCTCCCGCGCCACAGCTGAAGGAAGAGCTGCCCGCATGCCCTCTTCCCAGAAAGCCCGGGGAAATAAAAGGCAGGTGTGACTTATACTTTTACTGCTATATAAAATATTATTTATATAGTCCGCATCAATACTTAGGCCTGCCTGAGGAGTTATTTCATTATGAAATATGTGATTTCAGTTAGTAGAAAAAGGGTACAACACTTTGTATTACATGGTCATTAATTCACTCACAAATGTATACGTTGCTTGGTTCTAAGCTTCATGCAACGAATCTGCTGAGGACACAGCAACAAAATGCTCTGCTAGGATTCCTGCTTTCCTGTATTGCAAAGCACGTGGCAAAGGCCAGTGATTACAAGTGGGATGAGTTACAAAAGAAAAACTCGCAATGATCCCACACTCTAAGAAGTTAGCGGATTTTATCCCCCAGGATAGACAAGACAGACTTTGCTATGGCAACAAGTAACTCCCACTTTTCAGCCGATGAACAAAACAGACAGTTGCTGCTCGGTCCCTGCAGGTTGGCCTAGGTCAGCGGGCGGCTCTGTGGCGGATCAGGCCGTGGGGAGGGGACGTGTGGCCCCTCACCCCAGAGCAGCAGTCGCGTTCCTAAGCCTGGGGAAAATAAGTTGCTGTGTGTTCACAGCCCGCTGGCCAGAACAGGTCCCACAGCCGAGAGCAGCCACAAGCGCCCGGCGTTCAGTCTTTGAGGTGTAGGGTGGAGACAAAGGCCAGAGGGCAGCCGTGCCACCCAGTAACAGCTACCCGGGAGAATTTCTCTGTAACTCACAATGCTTTATTTTCCCAGTCCATGCATTATTTAACATCTACAAATGGAAAAACTTTTCCCTGTGCCAAGATGACATTTATTGTTTAGCCCTTACACCATTTTATTTTAAAATATATTTCTTGGCCGGGCGCGGTGGCTCACACCTGTAATCCTAGCACTCTGGGAGACCGAGGCAGGTGGATCGCTCAAGGTCAGGAGTTCGAAACCTGCCTGAGCAAGAGCGAGACCCCATTTCTACTAAAAATAGAAAGAAATTAATTGGCCAACTAAAAATATATAGAAAAAATTAGCCAGTCATGGTGGTGCATGCCTGTAGTCCCAGCTACTTGGGAGGCTGAGGCAGGAGGATTGCTTGAGCCCAGGAGTTTGAGGTTCTGTGAGCTAAGCTGATGCCACAGCACTCTAGCCAGGGCAACAGAGCGAGACTCTGTCTAAAAATAAAATAAAATAAATTTCCCTTTTTCCTTCACGATATGCTCAGTGTTTGGCCTTCAGTAAATATTGACTAAATGAATTAACGTTTGGCATACACTTTGTGTCTGATAACAATGGAACTCAAATCTGTGTGTTCTGTGGAAATTTCACAATACTTAAAACACTGTTTACCAAATCAATTTGAAACAAGATGCAGTATATATCTCCCCTTAGACATCTAAAATAAACATAAGCATGTTAAAAATTTAACTAAATAATAGGAGTTATTATGTATAATATGGTGGTTTAAAGAATAAGTTCGATAAAGTAGTTGTATTTAATCCTAGTTTCTCCCACTAATTTTGGCAAAAATTATGTTAAATTTCTGTAATTGTGTAATAATATATAACTTATTGTAATTTCTTTAGTTAAATGATACATTATATAATACTCATATACCAAGACTTACTCAACTATAAATAAATAAAAGCTATTTTATTATTTATTATTTTTACTATTTTATAGTATCATAAATCAGAGTAAATCACAAATTTTTCTTGCCAAGAAGTAGGTATAATTTTTATAAAATTTTAAAAGGAAATTGTCATTCACATGGAGTTCCATAAAAACTCCTTGATATATTAATATTAAGAACTCATAAGATATTATCCTTCCAAATTTTATATTAATAAAACTTCTAGCCATAATTAGAAAAATAAAGGTTGATAAATTTGATTAAGTACACTTTATAAAATATATACAGATTCTAAAGATAAATGCAAAAATGAGAAAATTATTGGCAACTCATAAGACTGTCAAAAGTTTAAATCTCTTAATTAATTAAGAGCACTTCAGATTGATTATAAAAATCACTATAACTCAATAATTTAAAAATATACAAATGATATAATCAAACATTTCACGGGCAGAAATACAAATATCTAGTGCCAATGTAAAATACTCAGACTTATTCATAAAGAACTATACATTAAAACTACAGTGGGGTATCACATTTTCCCTGTTTAAATTTTCACATAAACTTAATTAGCCGAATATTTAAAAATCTAACATCTGGTGCTGGGAAAGTTATCAAATAAATCACAAAATTTCTGTTGCCAGGGTCCAAATACTTTAATGGGAAAGATTATATGATATTAGATAACTTAATAACTTCCATCTTAGAATTTCCATGAGGAACTAGTTCTTCAGAGGTAAATATATAAAGGGAAATTTTACAAGCACATTTTTTGACAAGTGAAGATTAAGAAATAATTTAATATCTTATAACTGTTATCTGATGTATAATAAAAACATCTATTCCCTAGAAAACAAGTTATTAATAAAAATAATAAGTAATTATAATACAAATACTTGAGATCTTTTCTTTTAGACTTTTATGAGACTGTCCTCCAATTCAACACTCTAAGATTACTTGAATTGACCCATGAGATATTGGGTCTCCAGACTTGCTTGGCTTCCCTTGCAGCAGATTTTCATTTTCCTCTCCTTGAGTATTCATTCCTTCCCTGCTCTCAGAGTCAGAGGATGTCACCATTTATGGGTCTCTTGGTCCAAATATGCCCTTATTATACCTGCTCTAGACTCTGTCTCATTCCTAAAGTCCCTGTCAATGGTGAGCTCTTCTTTCTATACAAGTCACAAATCTGTCAAGTTTTGTTTTGTTTTGTTTTTTAATCTCATGACTCCTCCCTTACAGGACATCTTTCAACCCCACAAGAGCTTGTTATACTCGGGACTCGCAAGGCCGCAGGACAGAGAGACAGAGTCACTGAGGCTGTAATTACCAAAAGGAGTTTTATTGTCTAGCTCGAGCCAGGGTCCGAGCCCCCAGAGTGCCAGCGCAGTGGCCTCTTCCCCCGGCAAGGACCCTCCTTTGTGTGCAAGTCCCCTTTTATAACTTCGCTACCTCCATACTGGTCAAGCGTCCACCCCCACAGTGATTTTTTTTATTTTTTATTACTTCAGCCTGCCCCTGATAGGCCCTAACCTGTTCCGGGTCCTAGCTGAGAGACTCAGGTTTCTGCTCACTTTGTCTTTCTCCTCTGCATCCCATAATATACTCATGATGCCTTGCGGCAGGTAATTAAGCAGTAAACAGCAGCTGGAAGGTGTCTGTTCCTTATAGCCCAGTACCTTACACTCCCCCCTTTCTCTTGGTTCTTACGAGCATTCTTGCTCCTATCCAGGGTCTTGTATTTCTTCTACTCCTAAGCTGTTCTCTTTAAGACTCACCCTTTGGTGTTGCTGCTGCAGTACCATTAACTGCACAGTATTTATTCGTTTCTTTATGAAAGTGACTAACCTGTTCAGAATACATGGCCCAAAGGTGAGGATGAGCATGAGCACTGTTATAGGTCCCAACAAGGTAGATAGCAGGGTAGTTAACCACAGGGAACTGTTGAACCATGACTCAAACCATCCTTGTTGTTGCTCGCGCTCTCGGTTTCGTCAGGCAAGTCCCTCCCTGACCTTTGCCATGGACTCTCTGACTCCCCCAGTATGGTCTGCATAGAAGCAGCACTCTTCTACTAGGGCCGCACACAGCCCCCCTTGGTGGAGGAATACTAACTCCAGCCCCCTCCGGTTCTGTAGCACCACTTCGGATAGTGAAGTTAGGGATTTTTCTAAATGGGAAATGGACTCCTCAATTCTGGCTAAGTCTTCGTCTATGGCGGCCCTTAAACTATTGAACTCTCTATGTTGCACTGCCAAAGATGAGATGCCTGTCCCTGCTCCTATTGCCCCCAGGCCAAAAAGAGTGGCCAAAGTTATTGCTGTGAATGGCTCCCTCTTTTTTTTAATTAAGTTGGAGTCCTTTCTTTCTCTGGTCCAAGCAGCATAGATGGTGTCTTCTTGATGATAGATGACCTTAGGGAACAATAGTACAATAATGCAGTATTCTTCAGACTCATTAAAGACTGATAGGCTTAAGCAGGGGGTTAGGCCTGTCTTTGAACAGAGCCACCACCCGTTGAGTGCTGGGACCAGCCATTTCACTCCACTGGTCCAGTCTATGGTAGGGTGAACCTCAGCACAAAACTGCTTGTGGCTATCGGGCACCTTTCCTATGCAGGTTCCATTTCCGGTGACTGTCGGAAGAGTCAGTCTTGGTCTCTTGTGGTCCCATTTACAAGACTTGGGAATTTCTTCTCCTGACTGGCTAAAGGGGGTAGCTATTCCCACTGCTTCATAGAAAGGAGGTCTGATATCATAACATAACCAGCACGCCTCAGTGAGGGCTGGTTCAGTATGGTTTAAAGTCTCATATGCCGCTGTCAGCATGTTCCATAGGGAGTCCTCTGTTTCTTCTGCTTCAGGGGTGTTCTGACCTCTAGGGGTGACCTGACTTACAGTTTCTGTCCCGGCTAGTTGTGGAGAGAAGACCGTTGGTTGCGGAGTTGGTCTGTTCTGCTTCTTCTTTTTTACCTGTACCTCTGGATTAGGCCCTACAGCACCTGTGATGGGAGCCACTTTAAGTTTTTTTTGTATTACTGAGCAGAGATATGGCCTTTGATAGAGGCATATTCCCCAGGACAGCCCTGACATCCACCTTTTATCTTTCTTTCCCTCTTCTGTAAATTTTATCCGTATCAGGTTACAGTCTCTGGCATACCTGTCTCTAGTACAAGGTTGGACGTAGGACATTTTAATGAAAAGGGGTTGTACCTGCCATTTCCACTCCCCGTCATTTGTGGTCACACACCACCATTTGGCACAATAATAACCTCCAATACCCCCACACTGACGGTTTTCCTGAGGGGGCCGGAATCCCGGACAGGCGTAAAACTCATTTCGGCTCATAGAGGTCTATTCCACGTTTTCCCTCCATGGTCCAGTTACCCAAGAACTGGGGATTGGGGCAGCAGCGGGGCCTCCTGAGGATGTTGCTACTGTCTGTGCTGGCTTTTCTAGGGGACTGACTTTTTCTAAGTTGAAATATAAATCTGGCCACCAGGTGTTTAGTGGCTCTGCCCTTGAGGTGCTATTATATACCTCATGGGTTTCTAAGTTCGTTATTTCCCATGTAAGTTTATATGGCAGATGTGGGTTCTCATAATTAATCACAACTGCAAAACTTTGGTCCAAAAGAAGTATATCCATAATGCACTTGCATATGAAACGTAGAACAATACCCAACCCCATCTTTGCAGCTTAGTCTCAATCTTTGGGGAAACTAGTCCCAGTCCCAGTCTAGCAGGGCAATCAGCAGTTCTACTAGAATCTGAGTCAATAGTCTTGTTCACTCTGCAGATGCCACACAAGTAAGCCTGATCTATAGTGGATTTGTGAGGTCTGCCGTCACCCTCCACTTGTCCTGCTGTTGCTTCTGTTCATCCTCACCAGCCGGTCTCACATGAGAGTGGTGGATCCAGGTTGCTACCCTGTCAACCTTAAGAGCAGTGGGGGTAACAAGAGTAATTTGAAAGGGTCCTTTCCATTTAGGCTCTAGGGTTTTACTGTTATGCCGTTTTACCCACACCCAATCCCCTGGCTGGTGATGGTGATACAGGTGTCTAATACTCTCGCTCCTTGGCCCAGTTGTCTGGTAGATGGCCTGGAGGGCCGGCCACACTTGGCTTTGAACACATTGCAGAGCTTGTACAGCTTGCAGCACCTCTTCAGGGTGTTCAGGGAGAGCCTCAGGGCTCACCCTAGAGATTACAGGCGGAGGGGTACCATACACAATCTCAAAGGGGGTTAGGCCCAAATGGTAAGGGGTGTTCCGGGCGTGGAACAGGGCGAAGGAAAGGAGGGTCACCCAGTCCCCACCAGTCTCTAGGACCAATTTAGTCAAGGTCTCCTTTAGGGTTCTGTTCATTCTTTCTACCTGCTCTGAGCTCTGGGGATTATATGCACAATGTAACTTCCAATCTGCCCCCAGTGCCCAGGCTAACCCTTGGCTGACCTGACTGGTGAAGGCTAGCCCATTGTCAGACCCTATACTCTCCGGCAGTCCATACCTGGGAACTATTTCCTCTCATATTTTCTTTGCTACTATTAAGGCCGTCTCTCCTTTGGTAGGAAAAGCTTCTACCCACCCTGAAAAGGTGTCTACCATGACCAACAAATAACTGTACCCATATTTTCCGGGTCTTACCTCTGTAAAGTCTATTTCCCAAAATAATCCTGGTTGCCTCCCTCGCTCCCTGGTACCTGCATGGGTCCCTCTGATCCTCCCCGGCTGCATAACCTGGCAGACATGGCAGTTCCAGACAATGTCTTCTGCTATCTGTCCTTGTGATTTGAATATGATTTGTGCAGTGTCCAGCAACTGTAGCATCTTCTTTTTTCCCAGATGCGTCGTCTGGTGCAAGTGTCCTAGTAGATGGTTCCCCAAGGCTTCAGGAACTACCAGGCGGTGCTCTCCATCTTGGAGCCAACCATCCTTACTCTGTGTTGCCTGTAGTTTCTCCTTGGCCCAGGTTATATCCATACTGGAATAGTCCGGTTCGGGGGGCATCTTTCCCTTCCTAGGAGGTGGCAAGCTCAAATTTAGAACATCGGGTAGTGCTGGATCCTCTGCGGCCCTTTTTGCCTCAGCGTCTGCAGCCCGGTTACCCCGGGCTTCAAAAGAATCCCCCTTCTGGTTTCCCGGAATGTGGACTACGGCCACTGCTTTTGGCAACAAAATGGCTTCTAGCAACTGAAGTATTTCAGGCTTATGTTTGATTTCTCTGCCCTTTGCCGTGATGAAACCTCTCTCTTTATAGAGAGCCCCATTTATGTGTACTGTCCCAAAGGCATAGCGACTGTCAGTATATACAGTCAGCCTCTTTCCTTGGGCCCTGCGAAGGGCTTCCGTCAATGCCACCAGTTCCGCCTTCTGGGCTGATGTCCCCTGTGGGAGGCGTGATGCCCAGATAAGATTACCCCGCTCATTCACTATGGCCGCCCCCGCATACCTGTGTCCGTCCCGAACAAAGCTGCTCCCATCGGTGAAACAAGTGAGGTCGCTGTTTGGAAGAGGGTGATCATTTAGATCTTTCCTGGCCATCTGGGTCTCAGCCAGGATCTCGAGGCAGCTATGTTCAGGTGTTTCCGGCTCGGGATCCGGCAGGAGCGTGGCTGGGTTCAGGATGGCGGGAGTCCGGAACTCAATGTGAGGAGTGTCCAACAGAAGTCCCTGGTAGTGAGTCAGCCTCGCCTTTGTAATCCATCGTCCTGGCGGCTGCTTCCGGATCCCCTCTATGGCGTGAGGCGTGGTAATCTGCAAATGCTGCCCCAGGGTGGGCTTATCGGCGTCTTTGACCAGTAAGGCTGTAGCCGCGATGACTCGCAGGCAAGCCGGCCATCCCGCTGCTACCGGGTCTAGTTTTTCTGACAGGTATGCCACTGGGTGCCTCCAAGGTCCTAGTGCCTGTGTGAGCACTCCCTTGGCTATTCCCTTCTTCTCGTCTACAAACAGGTGGAACTCTTTTGTAGGATCAGGAAGCGCCAGAGCGGGAGCCTTTAACACAGCTGTTCTCAAGGCTTGAAAGGCACTCTCCATCTGCACTGTCCATTTCTATGTTTGCCCTGCCTTGCACCCTTCATACAAGGGTCGAGCCTTCTCTGCGAAACCCGGAATCCAGAGGCGGCAGTACCCCACGGACCCCAGGAATTCCCGCACTTTCCGACATGAGGTCGGGGTGGGTATCCCAAGCACAGTCTGTTTCATTGCTTCCGTTAGCCACCTTTGGCCTTTCTTAATTTTATATCCTCAATAGGTGTCTTCATCCTTGCAAATCTGGGCCTTCTTGGCACTAGCCCTGTAGCCCATTTCCCCTAACACTCTGAGTAAGTCTTTGGTACTCTCTAGGCAGGTCTGAAAGGTTGGAGCAGCTAAGAGCAAATCATGTACATACTGCAGCAGGGTCACCTCTGGGTGGTTGGCGCGGTACTCACCCAGGTCTTCGTGAAGGGCTTCGTTGAACAAGGTGGGCGAGTTCTTAAACCCCTGAGGAAGTCTTGTCCAAGTCAGCTGCCCCTGGATCCCTCTCTCTTTGTCCTGCCACTCAAAGGCAAATATTTCTTGGCTGTGCGGGGCCACGGCTAGGCTGAAAAAGGCATCCTTTAAATCTAGGACAGTGTACCAAATCTGCGTTAGAGGAAGGGAACTTAGTAGGGTGTAGGGTTAGGAACCATAGGGTGGATGTCTAGGACACGCGTGTTGACCTCCCTGAGGTCCTGCACAGGCCGATAATCCTTTCCACCCGGTTTCTTCACTGGCAACAAAGGAGTATTCCAGGCTGACTGGCACCTCCGGAGAATCCCGGCGTCTAGGAGCCTTCGAATGTGGGGCGTTATTCCCACTCTGGCCTCCTGGGGCATGGGGTACTGTCTAACTCGGGCTGGCTCAGCCCCTGCTTTTAACTCAATGTACAGAGGTGGCCGATGCTTTGCCCATCCTGTGCCCCCCGTTTCAGCCCAGGCTTTGGGAAACTCACGGAGCGAGTGCTCTATGTCCTTTTCCTGGCCCCTCACGGGCTGGTATAGTCTATACTCATCCGCCTGTGCCAAGGTCAAGATTTGAGTGACTCGGGGGCTGCTAATAAGGTTGCCCTTATCATCAGTTATTGTTATTCCTTCTCCTTCAAAGTAAATACGGGCTCTTAATTTTGTGAGTATGTCTCTCCCTAATAGTGGGGTGGGGCACTCTGGAATGACCATGAAGGCGTGACTCACTTGTCCCGTACTTAAGTCCAACTTCCTCCATGTAGTCCCTTGGTAGGTTTTGGTTCCAGTTGCCCCCTGAACCCAGCTAGTCTTATGAGACAGTTTTCCCGTAGTTTCAGTGATCACGGAATGTTCTGCCCCCGTGTCTACCAGGAAATTGACTGGGCTCCCCTCCACTAGTAAAGTTACCCTAGGCTCGGGGAGGGGAACCGAACCCCGTCCCCCCTATTCGTCCTCTATTTGGCCCACCACCATAACCTTCTCGGCAGATTCAGCCCTACCTCCCCCGTTTCTCTTGGGGCATTTCCTAGCCCAGTGTCTATACTCCTTGCAATCGGCACACTGATCTTTGCCTAGCCTCTCTCTCCTGGGTCGTTCCCGGCCTCTTGTCCCCAGCTGACCTCCTCCTGTAGCTGCGAGTAAGATCTTGGCCATTTTTTTGTTCGCCCTGCGTGCTTCGCCCGATTGAAACTTTCTATCTCCTAATCTTAGTCTCTCTAACTTCTCTTCCGGTGTTTCCCTGTTATTGTATACTCTTTCTTCCACCTCTAGCAAGTCCTGTAGAGTTTTCTCGCACAGCCTATCTACTCTCTGCACCTTTCGCCTAATGTCTGAGGCTGCCTGATTTACAAAGGCCATCATGACGGCCGCTTTACTCTCCTCTACGGGGGGATCTATCAGAGTGTAGTGCCGAAAGGCTTCCATAATTCTCTCTAGGTAAGCTGCCGGACTTTCCTCAGGCCACTGACGGACATCCCCTACCTTAGCCAAATTGGTCGGCTTCCGTGCCGCTGCTCGGAGACCGGCCATCAGAGTCTGGCGGTAGATCCGGAGACGCTCCCTACCTTCAGCCTCATTATAATCCCAGGGCGGCCGTTCAAGGGGAAAGGTCTGGTCGATGACTCGAGGATTTATGGTAGGTCTGCTGTCTTCTCCTGGAACCAGCTTCCGTGCTTCCACTTGGATTCTCTCTCTCTCCTCAGTTGTAAATAATACCTTGAGCAACTGTTGGCAATCATCCCAAGTGGGCTGGTGTGTAAAAAGGACCAAATCTAAAAGGTTAATTAAATCCCTCGGGTTTTCAGAAAAATTTGCATTTTGAGATTTCCAATTGTAGAGATCACTGGTGGAGAAAGGCCAGTACTGGTATGTCTGTTCTCCATCTGCTCCAGGGGGTCCCGCCACTCTCAGGGGGAGCACCCTCACGGCCTCGGATCTAGAGCCCGTCCCGTCCTTTGCCTGGTTCCGTAAGCCGGTCCCCCTGTCAGCGGTTCCATTGTGGCTACAGGCACCGCAGGCAAGGGCACCGCTGCTACCAGGGAGGCAGGTTCGAACACCGCTGGGAGGAGCGAGCACACGGGGGTCCGCAGGAAGGCCAGTGGACGCCGCGGGAATGAGCGAGCGTGCGGGGTCCGTGGGAAAGCCCGGGGACGCCATGGGAAGGGGCGAGCGTGCGGGCTCTGCCGGAAAATTATAGGGCGGGGGTGCATTCCACTCCAACTCTGTTAAATCTGGGTATAGATTTGAGTCCGGCAACACCGGGGAGGTGCCAGTAGAGGGCGGCCCTGCGGGCGGGGAGTCCTGCATCTCGCCCTTCTTCACCCCTTTAGCAGCCAAAATTTTGGTCTTTTCCTTAGGGGCAGGCAGGAGGATCTTTAGCCAGGGTGGGGGGTCCTGGACCAAACCCTGCCACACCACAATGTAAGGGATTTGATCAGGATGGCCGTGGCGGCCAAACACCACCCCTTTTACCTTTTCGATAAGGGAGGCATCAAAAGAGCCCTCCTTGGGCCATCCCACCCCAAACTTAGGCCACTCCCCCTCACAAAGAGTGATAAGCTTTCTTTTTTTAACCTCCAAGGACAAATCCTGTGCCCTCTCCTTCACATCCTTAAAGTGACTCACGAGGATAGACAACGGCGTCGTCAGAGTCTGTCCCATTCCTGAAAAGAAGAGGAAATCCTAGACACAGGACAAGAATCACTCACACAATCGCACAGGTGTAACGACTAGACAAATGAGGCCCAAGTAACAAAATGATTAAACAGATGAATAAACAAACAAACAAAAAAACGAACTAAACAAATTGACCCACCTATTCCGGAATCTCTCCCCGGTCCCCTTCTGACCGAGCTCCAGCTCCAAGGTCAGCCTTGGGGAACCCCAAGGAAGCCAGCGGACGTCTCCGTCTGGCCCCCACCGGCGACCCACCAGCGCGTCCGCCTAGGTCCTGATGCCGGTCCACTAGTCCGGGGCTACTATCTATACACTCCTTCCCCGGCTCTGCGTCCCATCCAGCGGTCTGCCGAATCCCGGACGAGCCCCCAAATGTTATATTCGAGATTTGCAAGGCCGCGGGACAGAGAGACAGAGTCACCGAGGCTGTAATTACCAGAAGGAGTTTTATTAAGTCTAGCTCGAGCGAGGGTCCGAGCCCCCAGAGTGCCAGCGCAGTGGCCTCTTCCCCGGGCAAGGACCCTCCTTTGTGTGCCAGCCCCCTTTTATAACTTCGCTACCTACATACTGGTCAAGCAGCCACCCCCACAGTGATTTTTTTTATTTTTTATTACTTCAGCCTGCCCCTGATAGGCCCTAACCTGTTCCGGGTCCTAGCTGAGAGACTCAGGTTTCCGCTCTCTTTGTCTTTCTCCTCTGCGTCCCATAATATACTCATGATGCCTTGCGGCAGGCAATTAAGCAGTAAACAGCAGCTGGAAGGTGTCTGTTCCTTATAGCCCAGTACCTTACAAGCTAGCTTTGTTGTTGTTTTGAAAGCTGCTCTTCAAATCTAATTTTTCTCAGAAGAATTTTCTCTGTACACAATGGGCAGAGCCCTGTATCCTGCCCACAGCTCTAGAGCAAGCCCCTCGCGAGGAGGAAGGGCAGTTAGCACGTCTAGTGACCCCACTGGCTCAGTCAGAAGCCATTTTCCCCTGAGCTTAATTTAGTTTACGGTCATCGTGTTACCATGACCTCCTTTTGATGATAACTTATTTCAAGTGATAGCGATCTTTCAAAACCCTGTTTCCAAACTCTTTTTTTAAATGTAGGAATAGGCTATTTTAATCAAACAAAAAATTTATATTCATTATTTATAAAAATAAAATTAGACTTTTCCAATCCTTAACATTTGCATTTAATATCTTCTAACCAAAATACAAATGCTAAAACAGCAAATTATAATATACCTTATACAGCATGCAATATGTTCACCGTTTACACTTACTTTAATTCTAGTTGGTCAGAATGTAGTCAATGCCTACTCAAACATCACTCATAGTAAAATTTTCACAATTAACAAAAAATGTGACAAGGTTGTCTTAAAATGGTTCTGCTATAAATTGTATAGAATATACAGAATTACAAAGTCAAGTTTTTTTTATCAAAATATATACCATTCCCTGAAACTAACAGAAGCTATCAACATTTTAAATGAATAATACAATTATAGAAAATATTTACAAATTATTTTTCCTGTACAAATATTTTGCCATATTTACTTTTGTCTATAATTATCAGCATACAAGTCCACTTAAAAAATATCCACATGTAAAGCTGGGAGGCATTACTACATGTAATAATTTTATATTTGGATTTATGTCAAATCAAACTGACTAGAACATACAGTATTTTTCCTTGGTTCATAATCCTAACAGATAAAGCAAATTAGTGGATCACAGGATTGCTTATTCAATATTCTAATTATCAAATCAAAAATGATTTTCATAAGCCTTTTGTGGCAATCTCTTTAATAAAACCCAAATGCCCAGTGTAGGTGCACACACATACATACACACACACACACATATAGTATAAAATAAAGTGAATTTGCTTGCATTTTCCCATTTTCCTCTACTATATAATACTATATATTCATAAGTAAAAGAAGATAAACAAAAGATAAATGCAGATACCATATTAGGGTTACTTTAACAGCAAAGTCATACAGTATAAAAAGGTCAATTTTAATCACGTCCTTTGTTGGGCATTTAACTGCTGTCATGCGCACCCAAATCCATTCTAAGTCTTCTTCATGGACACATCACAACACTTGTAGAGGGAATCCAGAGTTCTTTGAGCTACTTCTTTACAGTGATAACCTTCCAAACTTGGATAATCTTGGGTTTCCATCTATCGAATCCAATAACTATGAACAGCACAGATCACTCAAACTGGGTTCTGGATTCTGCTCATACTGGTGATCAAAGGGAAGAAATATTTTCTCTCTCTCCTATTCTTGCAGTTTAAAAGTAAGAATCATGTGTTCCAGCTTTCTGGGAACTTAGTCCACATGATGGAATATCCTGTAGTGCAATTTGATTTGAGGGCAATGTTGATGGTGTGAGTCAGTGTAAAAAGAACATTAAAAAATTTACGTGAGTTGTAAGCAAGGTGTATAGATGTTTGAAAATATTAATATGAAAGCAAAGCATCTGGATTTGTGGATACATTTCTGAGTCACATAAGTAAGGGATAGAACTTTGTCACTCCACATCCTACCTCCCCCACTCCCCAAAAACAAAGCTACTGTTTTAAGCAAGGAAGGTTATCACTTCTTGATATTAGACTTCAAGATGGTTTCAACTCCAAGTATCAGAAAACTCAATTAAAAATTCAAAATTGATTTGAATAATGAGGGGTTATTATCTCAGAACAAGGAGGCAGAGATGGAAGAGTCTTAGGGCCAGTGAACTCAACAACTCAAAGCTGGAAGAAGTGGAGCCATGAATGAAGATTTCATGGAAGAAGATTTCATGGAAAAGGATTGAGAGCAAGGACAAGGATAGTGAGAAGCCAGAGATCAAGCATCTATTGGAACAAGAGCAGAAACTGAGAAACTCAAGGTGGACTGGCTGCAGAGCCACATCCTGACAGAGGTGGCGCCCAGGCCGACCCAGTCTCAGCAGAAAAGAGGGTGCGGGAACAGCAGGATGCTGCCCGGCTGGAACCCTGAATCAAGAACGCAGACCTTGCCCAGCTGCAGCCCCTGGAAGCCTGGATGGGTCTCCAAGAGGGACACATAAAAGAAACTGGAGAAGTTGGCAACGTGGGCCCATGAGGACATTGCCGAGTTGGTGCATGAGAGGCTAACGGCTGTGAATTTCATAGGGCAGGAGGTTGTGACTCCAGCTAATGCTTGCGTTGACTTCTTCACCTTGGCTGCCATGCTTTTCCTATGGGAGGCCGGTGTTAGGCAGAGGTGGGCCAGATAATGTATAGTGCCAAAGGAAATGGGGAAAACCGTAAGCTCATGCCCATGCTAATTCACTGGTAGGACCACTCTGGAAGACATCTTTGTGTACCTGTCAAAAGCAAACATTTCCTTGCCCTTATTGATCCAGCATTGCCACAGATATATTTGCTCTGATAAACAAGAGAGTAGGTACAAGGATATTTACCGCATTGCTGTTTGTAATGGCAAACTTTTGTGAACAATATATATGTCTTTCAGTAAAGGATTGGTTCAATAAACGATGTCACAGTCGTTCTGTGAAATGCTGTGTTCAATTAAAAAGAATAGACAGAACTAATTGTTCTGGGATGGAAAAACTCTAGAAGTTAAATATCAAGGGAACAAAGCAAGATGTATTACAATGCTCATATCCACAACTGAAAAAGATGTGTTTATATATCAAATCAGAATACTCCTGGAAAGAACTCAAGAAACAAGAAACAGTCATCACTCTTGGAATAAAGAATCTAGGTGCCTTTAGTAGGACGTGAACAAATCAGTAAATCTGCAAAGCGCACACCCTACACACGCATGCACACGCTCACATCTTATTAGCCATCTTTTTGCTTTGCCATCCTCAGAGTTTTGACTCTACTTTTTTATTTTCTTTCTTTCTTTTTTCCATAATTATTGTAGCATCTCCAAGCATCTCATCCTCACCCAACACTGTCTAAAGTGATTGAGTGCTTTCTAGAATGTATGTGATTTTAAAATCCATGCTGTTGATATGAGTTTTTATGGTGAAAAGTAATGAAAACCTTTTGAAAGGTTTAAAGTAGGTGATATGTCTAACTTGGGCTTTAAAATATTACTCTATTATTACAAATCAACAAATTGCAAAGGTCAATATGGCCATTGAAGGTAACCAGGTGAGACCGTCTTGGTGTCAGCAGTGGCAATGGAGAGCAGACAGTTTCTGGTAGTATTTAGGAGTTATGATCTACCGTCCTGAGGGAGTGACTGGATACGCGGAGGTCAGCGTGGGGAGTGTCAGGGTGATTACCAGGTGTCCTTGCCACGCAGGGTGGACAATGTTACCAGTCACTTACAATAGGAACGTGTATGGTGTAAAGCCATGATTTAAGTTTTACACAACTGAATGTTATATAGTCGTAAAATACCCAGGGGATAGAGCTTTTTATATTTTTCACTATAGTCAATCTCATTATTGCACATTTGTATTTGTCATTTTGCCTATTAGCCAAAATTTGCCTCTAACCCCAAATCAATATCTGGGACACTTTTGTGGTCACTCGTGGACATGCCCAGAGTGCAAAACAACTGACTCTCCAGGTTCACAAGTTCCCAGCTGGATTCAGACAATGCCACACTCTGTCTTCTTGTTTCAGCTCTTGTCCTGCTAAGTGTCCTTTCAGCAGTCTTTTTAGTGCCACATTTTTGTATTTTCGTGCTTTTTGTTGGTGGTTTTGCTATTTCAAATACCAACCAAGTGTAATGCTGTGCCTTATCTAGAAAGAGCAAATGTTAGATGAGCTCTGTGAGGCATGAGTTCTGGTGCTGCTGGCTGTGAGGTCCATGTTAATGAGTAAACAATATATATTAAATAGGCGTCTGCAACAGACACAGACATAAAATAAGGTTGATTGTGACCAGAGATTCACAGATGCTTTTAACCCTGTGTTTCCCCCAGTAGTGATGGATCAATATTCACTAATTCAGTGTTTGTGGCAACTTAATAGAACATAAGTGCTGCAAAAAAAAAAAAAAAAAAAAAAGAATAGACCATATACATATACATGCCAGAGAGTCCGCGTGCACAGACACATTTGCACAGAGGGAGCTTATACGGCGAGCAGGGAAGTGAGACCCAGGTTCAAAGGAATCCAAAGTGTGAAGATCTGGTCGGGGATGTGCAGGCTCCACAGACAGGTTTGTGGCAGTCGCATGCGGCGATAAGGCACTTTCTAAATATCTATCTTATTTCTTTGTACATGAGGATTCAAAATAAGCGTTTCTTGAATTAAATCCCTAATTAGCTAAGTTTTTTAGCTAATTAGTTATAAAATTCATTGTTGGTCAAGATATAGGTAAATGGGCAAACTGCCAGTGTCATCATAAAATGTTCCAACTCCTTCAGAGAACAGTATAGAATTAACATTTCTCAATTCAAAGAAAACACTCATTTCCTTTTTTCCAATAATCCTACTCAAAGAAATTTATCTCAGGATATTTTTTCAATAGATCAAAAATTAAGGACCAAAATTATAATATATTGAAACATCTTGTAAAGTTTTATGATAATCTCTTTGATTAATGTTGCTACATCCATTTCAATGAAAAGGTAGGAATATTATAAAAACAAGTACATTGCCTTTTGGAAAATATTAATTGAATATTGTATATACTTTAAAATTTTTATATTAGTGTAATTAATATATATTAAAATGAATATATTAATATTTTTTAAGAAACAATGTTAAATTGATATCATACACTATATACAAGGCCTTTTTGATACTTTTTAGCATATGGGTTCATTTTGTGTTTAACGGTCCTGACCAATTCAAATTTTGCATAAATTTAAAATACTGTTCCATTATCTCCATGGAATATTTAGAATTGCACTATGGAAAATTTCAAAAATAAAAAAAAACAGTGGAAAATAATAAGAATTTAAAGACCTTTTTTTTAAAGCTATTTGACAATCTAAGTACGTGATTTTATATTTTTTTAAACAATGACTAGAAATTAAAAGCAGATTAGAAATTAAGACTAAGCACCCAAACAAACTAAACCAATCCTTCTCCACAGTAAGAGGCACTGGTGTAGGATTTCTTGTAGTCTAGGTGCTGCTGTGGTTTTGTTTAGCATGCCTACCTGTATTATCTCCTAACTGGGAGCTGGCAGAACCTTCTACATTCTGTTTCCATATGTGCACTGACACACAAAACACTTTTCAATGACCTAGCTGCCATGACAACTTTTTGTGAAATAAAATAAAATTATCTTGTTTGCCTTCACCCTTCCTGACTATTTCTATTCTTTCTTATAAACTATTTTCTTTTTACATGTGTTCAACTGGCCCACCACTTTCAGTATTTCTTGAAATCATTCGATCCATGATTCACATGCAATTTGTGTGAGGCTTGAGAAAAATCACACCAAAATGGCATAGAGATGATGTAAGGCAAATGCACAACATAAGGGAAATGGCAAAAGCCTAGAACATGTGCCTTGCAATAATAACTACAGGTATTCTGTGGTCTTAAACACACAAGATCTCAGCCTCCCCAGATGAACTCAGCCCTGGTTGGACTTAAAGCATAAAACAGGCCCAAGAGGCTGTAGCCTCCAGTCCATCCAGAGCCTCCCGTGAGGTAGGAGGAGAGGTGGGGCTGGGACCTGCATGATCTGCAGGTAAACACTTGGGAAGAGGAATTAAGAAGTCTCGGTGCCAGCTGCTTGGTGCAGCAGGTATAGAACTAGTGGCCTCACACCTCAGTGTTCCTACTATTCTACAGCCCTAAGTAATTTTTGGACTGCTTCATTTTCCTGGGTCCATAGTCATAGATTTTCATAACCATTTCTTCACTTTGGCTGCACTTAGAAAACTTTGTGATGCCAGGAATTATACAATGACCATTGTTTATATATTTGTATACAGCCTTCTATTTGGCTATTACCTGAGGAAAAAAATGTAAACATTAGGAATGATATAGTATATATAAAGTTCAGTGGAAATATAAAATTCTTATAGCAGGGGGTATTATTAGCCTTGAAGCTATGATTAAATGTACATGTATTGCTTTTACTGTGCATGCATTTGCCTCCTGAATATAATGTATGTACATAAAGACTGCTGACTCTAATATGATATTAAAACTATCCCCAAAACACTGCATTTTTTAATTTCCATTAGTTAGGACATTAATACCAGTACTATTGGTTATTATAGATCACAGTGACATTTTCAGATAGAGAGACGGGGAGAGAGAGAGACATGGCTTAATTCTGGTTACAATTTGCATATTTCTGACTATTTTTGCAGGACCACAATCCATAGCTAGTCCCGTGAAAGTAATAAACAACATCAAACTTTGCTATTTTATAGCTTCAGAGAGGGAAGAGAAACCTACAAGTTTTACATTCTATGTTATACTATAGTTTTGAATTGTATTGCTATGCAGCTATACCAAGAACAATCACTGGAATTGTCTCTCTTTTGAACTGTTTGCTCAGTTTCAGATTTATTTAAAGTCTTTTGTACACGTATCATCTTCAGTTTATATTTTCTTAATACAGTATTTCAATGATTTTTTTCTATGAGTTTTATGTCTTTTGATGTAAGTTTAATTATTCTTGATATATGATAGGTTCTAATATCTGGTATGATCTTTGCTCCTTCATTACTATTCTTTTTATTTCAGAATATATTAAACAGTTTTACTCATTTATTTTTTAATGAATTTTAAAATCATTTTGTCAGCTTTCATAAAGTATCTCATTAGACTTTTAATTGGAAATGAGTTAAATCTATAACTTAGGAGTTATATATTCTTGTATTCTTTTAAGTTATAATTAGACCATCATGGATTTTCATGCTTGCAATAAACCATAAAGAATTTTCTACTTAATGCTTATATTTCTTTTCTAAGTTTAATTTTATTTTTAATTCATACATAATAGTTATACATATTTATTGGGTACAATGTGATGTCTTGATACATGTATACATCCTGCGATGATCAAATCAGGGTAACTAGCATAGTCACCATCTCAAACATGAATTGTTTTCTCTGTGGTGAGAACATCCAAATTTAATGCCTGAGTTTTCCAGGAAGGTGTACACCGCAGACCATGTTTCAAAACAACATGGTGTGTTCTTGCTATTTCTTTGTTTTTAATGACATGTTTTTCAGATGACAAACTATAGTGGGATTCCAGAGAAAGAACAGCTTATAGAGAAGGTAGTATCTAAGATTATTTTTTTTTAGTTTATGAGTTAAAATAAAAGCTTACTTCACAAAAACCTGTAAAAATAGAGAGTTTTAAAATAAATAGCAAGCCTGAGAAATTTTGAAAATCTAAGCATAGTTGAATTTAAAAGTTCTGATTCTTTGCAAGTTAGGGTCTAGAATAAATTTTTAAATTCTGTGTAAATTTTCACGTAATTCTTTGGAAAATATTTGATTCTAGTAAACCTGCATCCGTCTCAGGACACTGCGGAGCAGACCACGAGCTGACTGGAGGCTGCCTGTGTCTCCTAGCCCCAGTCTCCTGCAGCCGCCTGCGGCTTCCCCTGCTTCTCTAGCCTGTCCGCCCACAGGCCATGCACGGGACAGCCTCTGCCTCTACCGAGGTTCCCTTTGTTCACCCTCCCACCCTCCTGCTCAGAGTGGCCCCCGGAATTACCTTGAACTCTGTCACTGCATCCCTAAAATTGAGCCACTTTGATTATAACTAATTATTAATTAAATTAAATGCTTTCTATTAGCTCTTGATATTTTTCTTTACTATTTTTCTGACAAATAATTTTTTTTTCTGTGGCCTGTTTATTGGATTAAAAGAAATCACAGCTATCTTTAACATATAATGACATAGGAGGCATTTCTTTTTGTATGTTCAGGATGTTTTTTAACTTGGAATTTTGAAATAGCTCACCTATCAATCTAATACTACATCTTCATAATTCTTTAAAA
The DNA here is from genome assembly GCA_008750895.1 of Mirza zaza. Lineage (NCBI taxonomy): Eukaryota > Metazoa > Chordata > Mammalia > Primates > Cheirogaleidae > Mirza > Mirza zaza. Next base: position 92,373 of record VSMD01070156.1, read on the forward strand.
ACATTGCAAAAATTTTAAAATGTATTTGCATATTTAGACTTTTTAAGATAGTACCATATAAATAGCACTTCTCAAAATTAGTCTTCAATATGTTTCATATTTTAGTTTCTCTAGGATTATTTTACATATATAAATCTCATATATATCATAAATTTTTGTATATATATCTGCTTCTTTATGGCTATTATTTTTTATCATGTTCATTGTGTCTTATCTATTTGATAATACTTTCAAAGACCTAGCTCTTACTTTTCCTTATAAATTCTACTGTTTCTATTTTTCTAATTTATTTCTTATTTTTGCATTTTTTTCCAACTTAGTATTTCTTTAAAAAATATTGTTCCTTTGTTTAGAAGTACTAAACTATTCACCTTTTTTTCGTCTTAAGGAAAAGTATTTAATTCTTTGACTTATTTTCAAAAGTGTTCAGGTTTTAGTTTTTAGAAACCAGTAAGTAGTGATGCCATCACTATTGTCTAATGTAGGGGTCCTCACACTTTTTAAACAGGGGCCAGTTCACTGTCCCTCAGACCGTTGGAGGGCCGGACTATAGTTTAAAAAAAACTATGAACAAATTTCTGTGCACACTGCACATATCTTATTTTGAAGTAAAAGAACAAACGAGCAAAAACACCGGCATGTGGCCCGCAGGCCGTAGTTTGAGGATGCCTGGATGTGTTACTATTGTGTTTACGGTCACATTTTTGGTTCCTTGCTTCACCAATGGTCACTTATATAAACATTTTGGTTCAGAAGAGTGGGTAATTTTTTCATTACATATTAGTTGAAGATTAATTAGCAGTTAGTCATTAATTAATGTTATTTTATTCAATGTTATAATTAATTACAATTTAATTTAAATACTAACTATACAATCTATTATTGATTCATAGTTATTAGTGGTTTAATAATTGTTCATTGTGTTGAACTTTAGCATGTATTTTTAGTGATATAAAATTTTAAATTTTAATTTGGTTTGTTAAATATCCAATTTTCATAAATATTCCATTTTCATTAGCAATGAATTACATGTATTTTCTACCTAACCACTTCCAAGTACTTAGTAATTAAAACTACTTAAGAATGTTAAAATCTTCTACATTCAACTTATTTTTTTCTACTTACTGTATGTCATGTGGATAGTAGTAAATTGTTGCATATATATAGTTTTTATCTTTTCATATTTTCATGTATTTTTGAGAATTTATATTTTCTCTATTCCTTTGCTATATTTGGTGGCATTATATATTAGGTATTGCAGAGTCTTTGTAATGAGTCAAAAAGTACATGACCTAACTTCTCTTCCTCCAATTTATTATGCTTTATAAAATTAACAAAATGCAACTTTATGTCACAAATAATATGGAAAATTATTTCTGGATCTGTGATACAGTTATACAGATTATTGTGAAACACACATTTTGACAGAGACCAATCCTTAGGCTACCAGACACACTGTCCCTAACTCATGTTGTGGACGGCCATGTCCAGAGCTTCCCTGGACTACAGTACCATCGTGGAGTAGACATCTATTAATTTGTAAAGCCTGACATACTTTGCCCACCCAGTTTTCCTTAGAGTAGCACCACTCTTTCCCAAACGCCCCTATAAGAAAATGTGCCTTGGACCACTCTATCCATGGAAGCTGCTATCTTCTCCAAGATTTTGCTCAACAGATTCCATAAATTGTTCCATCTTTTAACAGTTCTTCTAAATTCAATCAATCAGAGCTCCTGCCTCCAGCTAAGGAAATCAGAGCCCTTGCCTACGCTGTGGGATATGAGGTCAGGGATAACAGGTCTCTTTTCATCGCTGTCCATCTGCCCAACTCTGTGGAGGACGTCCATGTTAGAGAAGAAAGATTCCCTGCCTTGAGAGTCAGGATTACATGATCGGGGCAAGACAGTCATAGCGCCATTCCCATCCTGTCTTCACTCGTCCCTGCGGCTCAGCTGCAGCCTGGCCCTTTTGTAGCCACACGAGACTTAATGCCCACTCCCTTATTTTGCCTTGGCTAGTCAGTCTGTCAGTGCAGCACTGTTCCCGTCTTTTTCTGCTCACCTGTGGCCCCCACAGCCCGTTACTCGTGTCAGCTATACAAAGTTTGTACAAAGTTCTAAACTACTTGAAACTATCTCAAAAAGAAGAGAAATTTGAATAATAGTCTAACTCTTCAAGAAAATAGAATAATTTGTTAAAATTTTCCCAGAAAATATAATTCTAGACTGAAATAGTTTATTGGGCAATTTTATAGAACCTTAAAGATATAAATAATTTAAAATTCTCAAAATTAATTCAGATTTGAGAAAAAAGTGGGTGACATTTTCTCACTCATTTTGTGAGGCTAGCATTATCTTGATATCATAACTCACAAAAGCATAAAAAATAGCACTTCGATCACACTAATGTCCATGGAAGAGAAAATCCTGAATAAGGTATTAGCAAACCAAATTTCATAGTATATTAAGAAAGATAAAACACAAAGACCAAATTAGATTTGTCCCAGGATTGTGAAGTTGGTTTAATATTTGACATTAGCAGGTATGGTGATATGAATACAGGTAGAGGAAACATCAAGTAAAGTGCAACATCTTTTAATGATAAGAACCCAGATAACTAGGAAAGGAAGACACCTTTTTAAATTTGATAGTGTATCTCTCTACACAAGTAATATTGTAACAAAATGGCATTTAATGGTGAAAAGTGAAGAGAATTCTTTTGTTTTAAAAAGCTTTTATTTAGCTATTTTTATACAGAATAAAATGAATAAGTTGGCTTTGTTTGGTATGTATGTCTATCTCTCTCTCATTCATCTACTTGTTTCTACCTAGACCAAGGAATAGAATATCTTCCCCAGTTCTGTAGTTCTTTTATCAGGAAGCTACTCCCTCTTGGCCAAAAGCCAAAGTCTTTTTTGTGTCCTTTGATGTCCTTTGGCCAGGCACAGTGGTTCACATCTGTAATCCTAGCACTTTGGGAGGCCAAGATGGGAAGATCAGTTGTGGCCAGGAGTTCAAGACCAGCCTGGGAAATAGCAAGACCTCGTCTCTACAGAGAATTAAAAAATTAACCAGGTGTGGTGGCACATACCTATGGTCTCTGCTACTTGAGAGGCTGAGGCAGGATGATCACTTGAGTTCAGGAGTTTGAGGTTGCTGGGAGCTATGATGATGCCACTGTACTCTAACCCAGACAATAGAGCGACACTCTCTCAAAAAAACCCAAAAAGCAAAATCAAAAAATGTATTACTTTTAATGTAGTCTAATTTATCAATTGTTTTCTTTGAGTTTTTAATAATCAGCTAGATGTTTTATGTTTAACTTATATTTAATATAACTCATAGTTAATGGTTTTTATGTCCTATTTACTAAACATTTTTCTAATTCTAGGTCATGAGGATATCATCCTTTATATACTCCCAAAGGAATTATATTTTTACCTTTACCTTTTAGGTCTATGGGCCATCTCTAATTATTTCTTGTGTGTCTATGGTACAGAGTAGAATTTTTCATAATGGCAAAACAATGGAAATCCATTTATGAATGATAATAATAAATTTTGCTGTTTATACAATAAAATACTGTACAAAGTGCAAACTGAGGAACTGCCACTACAAGTATCAGTGGATAAATTTCATAAATATAGTATTGAGTGGAAGAAACCAGAAACTAGTCACAGAGAAGAGCACACATTATAGTCTCATTTATACAAGTTTCTAGAGCAGGTGAAACTTAGCAAAATATTTAGGGCTACAAAAACACTGTCAAGAAAATGAAGGAAATAATTATCACAGATTTTAGAAAACTGATTATTGCTAGGGAGATGAAAGGGAGCACCAATAGCAGAATGTAAAACAGGAATCAATTAAGATATTGATCCTAATCTGTATCTCAAACTGGGTGGCTGTGTTTTTTTCTCTTAATCAAATATTTGATTACTGTATGTAGTATGTGGGCTGCATATCATAATAAGCCAGATTGTTTTTTAACAAAAAAACACATTGAGGGAAAAGTTTAGTGACAAAAATGGACAAAACAATACAATCATATTTAAAATTGGTATGAAAATAAAATTTAAAGGGATTGTTTTTGTTTCTTTATTTTTGGCTATCAGCATCTGAAAACATGTCTTGTCTTTCAGTAGAACAATTATTTTTTCCTACATATACCATAAGTCTTTCAAGTAAGAACTATCTAGATTACGTTTCATATTATCATGCTAGTAAGAAGGCAAAAAAGGGACGGGTTTTCCATAATTAAAAGAGCCCTGTATTTCTACAGAAATACCCTGGGCAAACCTGCTTCTTGCAAGTCGAGAAGCCCAAGGGCACTAACGTTGAATTATATCCGCCTCTGGCACACATAACACTTTCCAGTCCAGAGTCTCAATCTCCTCAACTTTGAAATTAATTACATTTAATGCTTTATTGAGTTTTTCAATTACTGGTTGCTCCTGGCCAAGACTCTTCCCTTGAATTTCCAGTGTGATATCACTCCTGCTCATTAATTTGAATAAGAAGCTGACTTCTGGTTACTCTGAAATTAAAATCACTTCTGAAAACAGTATACTTTATTTCACTGTTTCTAAAATATTGCTGCACTTTAGTCATCTTACAGTTTTGAAAAATACTGATGCCTGAATCTCACGCCTCCAAAATCAGATTTGATTGATCTGGGCTGTGAAAAGGCCTGAGGATTTTTGAAAGCCAAATAAATGCTTTTACCTTGAGTAAAGTTTGAGAATCCCTACTCTTCATTGTTCTCTCCATTACCTGCTTATGGGTGCAGTAGATTTTTCAAATAAAGCAACAAATAATTATCTACTGGTAATGTCTTTTATATTTTGGCATTGAAAAAAAAAACAACCAGATATTATTAATAGAATAAAATCACTATGTCTTTCCTAAACACAGATATCATTTAGTATTTGTAACCTTTCATTGTATTTGCTTTTAGTCAAAGGAGATAAACTCATTTTTTCTTTTATTAGGATTATTAATTCATAGGTTCTGAATTATTGAATGTAATTATTATTTAATCAATATGTGACTTTTAAAATTGTCCTGAATCCTATGTAGTGTAAGAAAACTGTTAACTTAGACTAGAACTGATCTCTCTTATTTTGCAGGAAGTTGTATGAATGCCATGAAATCTGGGAAGGCAAGCCATGAAATCCAAGGAATCGTCTGTGTGAAGAATCCATAGGCATGTCTTTTCAGAATGTCATAGAGAAAAAATTCAATTTTGAATAAAATAATAGTAGTGATAATTAACAAATTACTTTTTGTGTTAATTTTAATGGTAATAAAATTGCTAATTTTATTTACCCTTGTGCTTAGGTAATGCTAATTATTTTATAATAGTCAATATCACTTTTCATCATTACAAAATACTTGAGATAATTGCTATCATTATATTTATTTTAGAAATGAAGGAACTGAGGCTGAGGAAACTTAAGTTCTCTAATGTCATACATTTAGCTCAATTTAAATATTATTTTAGCTATTAAAATCTAGTAAGGTTTTGGTATTCTCTGTCAATCATCATGGGTTTATCTGTTGCAGGTATGCTGCATTCAAAAGATAGAATAGGAAATATACACTGCTTTAGAAAAGAAAATTCAGATATTAAACAAATTAAGATCGTGATATTGCCATTTATCAAATATTTATGGTGCATTTTGCATATCTTAAGCATTGAATACATTTATATTATTATATCATATTATTCAAGGTAGCTTTTGATACATCTAATAAGTAGGTGAGAAACTCAGAATCATATATATATATATAAAATTAGTAAATGTTTATGTCCTTTAGCCTTTTTATGATATAGATGTTCACTGAACTTAGAATACCATTTTGAATACCATATAATAAAATCATTAATTATAAGAATGCATTGAAAGAATGTGATAAACCACAAAAAAGGAAAAAGAAGAAGGAGGAGGAGGAGGAGGATGAAAGAGGAGAAGGAGGAGGAGGAGCAGAAGAAGAAGAAAGAGAAGAAGAAGAAGAAAATACTGTCAGCTTCGATATTATTAAGTGGAGAAAGAGGGAGTTTACCTCTGGAGGCTGTAGCTCTATTCTATAAAAGTGCTTTCCCATCCCAGACACCTCAATTCACAGTTGGGTCAAGAAGACATTACTGAGGATTTTTTTTCCCTAAATATAGAGTTTTTTTACTTCTCAATTTTCATTTTGACATAATTGTAGCTTCTCACTCAGTTAGAAAAATAATACAGAGAGGTGTCAAATATTCTTCACTCAGTTTCTCCTAATGTGACATCTTGCACTCTACAATGCAATATGCAGGCAGGAAATTGATACTGATAAACTCTTCCTACCTTTTTTAGATTGCCCCTATCTTTCAATCACTCCTGTGTGAGAGAGAGTTCTGTGCGGTTTTCTCCACGTGCACATTCCTTTGACCACCACCACAGTGAAGGCACAGAACGTTTCCGTCAGCATCAAAACCCTGCATGCCCAGCCACTCTCTCCTCTCCTTTCCTCCTTGCTGTCCTTGCTGGAAACCCATCATCTGTCACCTGTATCTATAATTTTGTCATTTTCAGAATGTTATATAAACGGAATCACATACTATGGAAACTTTTTGAGATTGGATCTTTTTTTAAAAAGTTGGTGTAATTCCCTTGAGATACATCTAAATTTCTGTGTCTATCAATTGTTGCTTCCTTTTATTGTCAAATAGGTTTTCATGGCACGGAGGAGCCACTGCGTGTTTAAACATTCATCTCTTGTAGGATACGCAAGTTGTTTCCAGTTTTTGGCTACCAAACATAACAATATTATGAAAATTATGTAGAGGTTTTTTTGTAAATAAAACCTTTAATTTCACTAAGATAAATGACCAGTGAGCAATTTCTGGATTTCATGCCTGCTTTGTGAGAGAATGCCTTCTACTTTGTAAGCACATGAGTCACATGGTTTCTCAGCGTTCCTGCCAGCACTTTGGTATTTTCACCAAAATATTTTGTATGTTAGCCATTTTGATGGATATGTCATGATATCTAATACAATTTTAATTTGTTTTAAACAAATGATTTTAGTGATTTTCCTAATAGTGATTGTGAATATATTTTCGTGTTTGTTTCCCTTCTGCATATCCACTTTGGTGAAATGTCACATCATGTTTTTTGCCAATTTTCTAATTGTATTGTTTTTATGTTCTTTTTTATTTCTTACTGTTTAGAGAATATTTACTAATATTTCACTTAATGACAGCATTTCTAAAGTTTATAGGAGAGAGTTCTTTGTGAAGTAGATTTTAAGTATCTAGTTTATTGAATTAAAAAATACAATTTTAAAAGTAAACCTTACCATCAGATAGCCTTTTACTACAAACTTCCATTTGGTTGATTAAAAGAAAATTTCTAGATATATTATATATAGATTATAAATATATCAGGTGAGTTGGGAGATACTATGTTTTATGTGACTAAAACCCATAGTAATAGTAGCACAATCACTGAAAACTATAGTTAGAATACGATTGCTTTTTTAATGAATTCTAGTGTATTACTATTAATGTTGCTTTGATAGGCTTTATTCATTAATAACTTATAGGGTTGATTTTCAAATATAGTGTTTCTAATGAGAATTATGAAATAGATTTTCATTATTTATTTATTTATTTATTTATTTTGTGCGTGTCAGTAAGCCCAGATAAACATCCTCTCCAAATTCCCCAGCAGTTAGGCATGGTAGTGTATACCATCAATGACTAATGAAATGAAATAGAAATCTAAGAAATGCCATAAGGTAATTAGGTGTTTTTTCTGTAACAGCTTTAGTCATATAGAGAAGTTAACACTGGATGTCAGTCAAATCTTGATTTACTATTTAATGAAAAGGTTTTTAAAAATAATTATAGATTCACACACAGTTGTAAGAAATAATACAAGGAGATCCTACGTGTCCTTCACCTAATTTCCCCAAATAGTAACATCTTGCTTAATGTACAATATCATAACTTGGAAATTGATGTTAATAAAATTTACTTCCATTCTTAAATTTTTCCAGCTCTACATGTGTTCATATGTGTGTGGATCCATGTGACCACGAACACAGTCAAGACACAAAAGAGTCCATCTCAAAGAAGTCACAGCTCCCTTCCTCCCTTCCTCTGCCCTCCCTTCCTATTGTCTTTCTTCCTTTCTCCTAGCTTCATCCCTTCCCTAGCCTGTGGCAACCACTAAATTGTTTTTCAATTCTATAATTTTGTCATCTCAAAAATGCAATGTAGGTGCAATCATACATCGGGTAAATTTTGATTTTGAATCTTTTCACTCAGAATAATTCCTTTGGGATCACCCAAGTTGTTGTGGATGTCAGTAGTCCAGTGTGCTGTATTGCTGGATACTGTTTCATAAAATGGATGTACCGGTGTGTTTAATCATTCACCTATTGAAAAATGTTGTCGTTTACAGTTTTTGGCTATTACAAATAAGGGCTCTATGGACATTCACACACATATTTTTAAAAATAAACTTTAATTTCTCTGGGAAGATACCCAAATTTATGGGCTCTATAATGAACACAAGTTTAGTTTTGTCTTAAAAAATAACACTGTCCTACTCTTTTTTAAGAATGGTTTTACCATTCCTACCAGCAATGTATAAGTGATCTAGTTTTTCCACATCCTAGTCAGAATGTATTAATCACTATTTTATCATTTTGATAGGTGTGCAGTAATATTTATGGTGGTTTTAATTTGTCTTTCTTTAATGGCTAAGAATGTTGAACTTTTTTGAGTGTCATTTGGATATACACTTCAGTGAAATGTCCCTTATGTCTTTAACCCATTATGATAGTTATGTTTATGTGTCAACTCGACTGGGCCAAGGAATGGCCACAGAGCATCAAAACATTATTTCTGGAGGGGGGGGGTGAGGGTGTTTCCAAAAGAGATAAGCATTTCAATCACTAAACCAAGTAGAGAAGATTGCCCTCACCAATGGGGGCAGGCATCAGCCAATTTGTTGAGGACACAAATAGAACTAAAAGTCTGGGAGAAAGGGTGAATTCACTCCCTCTGTGTGAGCTGGAGCATCCTTCTTCTCCTGGCCTGGTGCTACTGGTTCGCAGACCTCTGGACTCAGAATGAACTACATGACCAGCTCTCCTGGGCCCAGTCTTTCAGACCTAAACCTCGGGCTTTAGTCTGAATTGTATCACTGACATTCCTGACTCTCCTGACTCTACAGCTTGCAGAGGGCAGATCTTGGGACTTCTCTGCCTCCATAAGCATGTGAACCAATTCCCATTATAAATAAATAAATATTTATGGTGGATTCTGTTTCTCTGCAGAACCTAAGCTAATACAGATTTTGACACTGAGAATGGTTATAGAGGAACAGAATTTTAAGGTTTGTTCTGGGGTTTCTGGAGTTGGCTTCCCAATCTGATTAGATTAAAGATACTAATAACTCTATTTCTAGCAGCAAAGAGAGCACTAATAGTGCATGATGCAAACTATTTTGCATGCAAAATACATGCATTGCATGCTCTAATCAACCACTCAGACGAAGCAAAGAGCTAAGCGACTCTACACATGACACTTTCAAATATTTTTGGAAAACTGATGAGTGTAATGAGGATGACATTGCTTGGTTGCTCCTAATGTCACTGGATAAAGTGGTGAAAGAAAAGAATGAGCTTACGGCTTCAAATTTTCAGCTCAACTGCCACATAAATAACCTAAGAGCTTCTAGATGTGTTTTGATGGAAAGCCTTATCTCCTGTATCCACAGGGGAAAAGTTGCTGGGAAAAAAGTCCAATAGGAGACATCCTCTTGTGTTTAGTTAAATTACATGTAAGTTGAATTCCTAGCGTCGCAGGTGTCTACTGTTAAAGTGAGGTCATTGATTAAATTTTAAAAAAAGAGAGTGAATCTATAGGTCGGAATGGGGATGTGTGAGAAGACCCAGGTAAAGCTGGAAATATAAGCCCCTAAATTCTAATGCGTCTTTGCCAGTGGAGGAGGCTCCTCACTCACCCCCATCCCCCACAGCAAAATGGCCCCCCACCCCCGTGACTGGCCTGTCCACGTCCATCACAGGCATTAACACTGCAGGGCCTAAGGAAAGGTTGATGGCCTGCCCTGAGCAGTCTGTCTTATAAGACAAGGCCGATTCTCCTTAAGATCCACCCACCACCCCTCTTTGCTTCCAAACCTGTAACTGAACTCTAGTCCCAGCAGGCCCCTAAAGATGAGGTGCAATGTATGAACCAAGAGGAGGTGCACTGCTCTCCCAAAGAAAGACTGGAGTTTCTAATGGGCACAAGCAGAAATCTGAGAAACATGTGGGAATGAATGTGATGGGTGAGGGATAACGGTAGAGGAAACAAGTTGGTGGGCCAGGTCGAATTTATTGATATGAGCTAACTAGGCAGAAATTCCCATTTGGTGTTGCAGTTCAGGAAGCCAGAAAGGGCCCTGGCAGTCAGTTTGGTTGGTTGACTGAAATGTGGACCAAAGGATGGCACACGGGGAGTAAATTGGAAACGCCTGACCTCCATTGGTTTAATGGAGAGGAAGCCATTGAAAGGTTTAGGCAGGATACTGGACTGGTAGAGTGGATTTGTAATTTATTCCCTAGTCACCCACACTGGGAAGGTCCAGAAGTCACACCTTTCACCAGATCATGCGAAATAAATGTGTGAGGGAAGCCGCATGATTACTCTTCTCTGAGGCTTAGACCTCACAGTGGAAACCACAGTCACCCATTTGGAAAACCCAAATGCAATGGAGGTAGTTGGATCCCAGGGTGGCAGGGCTGAGAGGGGGCTCTCAATTGCCAAAGGCAAGGTGAATGTGTCAGCCTCAGGCAAAGTATCAATCTGAATAGTCGGATTCACCCAGACCAGCAGTGTTGTCTAGTTGATCGTGGTGTTCCTAGAAGTGAAATAGATAGGAAGCCTACTAAATTGTTAATGATTTGTATGAGCAGAAATGTTCCAGGTCAAGTGAACAAAAACCTAACTCTAATCATAAAAATGGAGAATCATGGCCCCTCAATGAGCCTCACACATGCATGAAGTTTCTCCCTGGTTGGTGTCCTTTGGATGAACTTTGCCTTGAGTCATTAGCAAGACCTTACGGGGACAGCCCTGTATAGCAAGCTCCCGCCACTGCGTCAGATCCAAGCGTCCATCTACTTGGAATCACAGACTTTTGAGTCTGTGATTGATGAAAGCTGACAATGGGTTGAGGTCTGAAGCACAAGATTCTTAAACAATGTTTTCCTCAAACTGTTCCCACACTATTACGGGTTTTCTCAGTCTAAATCTAAGTCCATAATCCTTTGGGCTGGACCCTTGCCTCAAATTCTCTTACATGTATTTACACTATAACTTGAATTTAGGTGACTATCTTTCTAAGGAGCTTAGGTTCACCAAGAAAAATTTAATATCAAGGTGCTACTTTGGGAAACTTTTGATAAGAATAAAATTGTTTAGATGAGAAGTCCTTTAGGACAAAATGGAAGTAGAATTCCATTCATTGATCTAATTTTTTTAATTGGAGTAAGAAGACTCCACATTGTTTCATTATAAAATTATAACCCACATTGTTTCATTATAAAATTATTTAGCCAAATGAAATAAAAATGTAAATTATCTAAATCTATTTTTCTTTGAGATCATCCCATATAACAACTTGAAATTAGTGGCTTTCAGTTTACCATTTATCTTCCTCATCCTGTGTGTCTTAATTTACTGTACATTTGCCCTCTTTCTAGCCTACCTCCACCCCTCAACTCAGCCAGGAACCCTGAAAACTCAGTTGGTTCTTATATTTAAATCCCTGTATAGCAGACCAGGTATTTCAGGGAGTTATTTAGCCCTGGTCTCATGCTGAATTGAAAACTTCTGTCAAAGCCTTTCTGCAGCACAAACCAGATAAACAAACATTTATAGATGAATGTGGAATACCCTTAGGAACAATAATGTGTGGCTAACAGAGCTTTATTGATGGATTTAGATGGAGGTAGACACCTCAAATGCAAAAAAAAAAAAAAAAAAAGAACAAAAAATAGAAAAATAAAGGAAAGAATAGAAAATATGAGAATCTGAGAGAGAAGATACTGGAAATTACAGAGAAATCAGAGAGCCAGAAAGAGAGAAGCTACAGATAGCAGCCAGCAAACTTCAGAGGTTATTTCTAAAGCCTTCCTATACTAATAGACTGGAAATAATCCAAATCCAAGGGAGACTTTGAAGACAAGATCTGTAACAACTTTTTGCAGCATTCAAAAGTAAATCCTGAAACAAATGTGACCTCAGCTCTTTACTTAACGTTTTACGAATGATCTTAAGCTAGAAATAGGCTATTTAATGTATTAACAACTACTGGAATATGAAAGAGCCCTGTTGCCAATCTCTTGATGAACACTTGGATGGAATTTTAAAGTAAAAAACAAACAAAATCTCATAATATATTCATGGCCTTATAGGTGGCAACTAGATGCTCCAACTCCAGTCATTAAGCATCTGAGGAGAGAAATGCTTGGTAAAAATACCTGTAAATACTATAAATAGAAAAGAACATTAGAAAATCAATTGTCCCACACTAGATAAAAAAATAAATAAATAAAGAGAAAAATAGGTGTGGGTTACTAATGATGGCTTATTATCCTCTGAGGAGGAAACAAAGTCCAATTTCATATTTTACCCTTAAAGTCACAAGGAGAAATTTCCTTAAATATTAAAAGAAAACCTTACAAAATTTTTATTGCCAGGAGTCTATATTAATCCCGCCATCGTCTCATAACCTGTCCTTCATAGCCCATGACTGTCACCATCTGAGGCCCTCATTGAGAACACACACCTGCAGGCTTCGCAGTTTGGGGTTTACGATGCAGACGCAATCTCCAAAACACATGCTCTCCCAGGGGCATTTTTTGAAATCCTTGTGAACTTTCAATTAATTATTAGTTTACAGCTAATTTGGACATTGAATTTCCAATATATTTGTGTTCAAATTAAGCACAATTTAAAGATCTTCATGAAATATGACACATTCTAAGGGGGAAAATCTATTTCACCTTCAGGGATACCTAAGGCTACATATTTTATTGTTATAGATCTTTGCTCTGATTTTTCAGTGTTGCTTTATATTAAGATAATCAGTACTTGTTTAACTTTTTCTATAAAATTCAATACTTTACTTAAATAGCAGTATGGCAGAGGCTTACTGAGGCACAGGTTGTTAATTAGGTCTATGAGGACCTTCCACTCCTCTGTGAATCTACCCTTGAGTAGCATGTGGGTGACATGCTGCCTTATTCCAAAGACAAAGTGCCCACTAAGATTGACTCCCTCTATCTGTTCATGTTTTAATATAACTTCAAAATAAAATTTACAATTTTCTCAAAACAAAATATATTAGATGAGTCATGATTGATACCAAAGAACTAAATGCCTTAATCCTGATAGATTGTGTCACTCAAAATTTTTCTAGAATGTTCATTATGAGACAATTTGGAGCTTTTCTAAGTTTACTGGCAACGGTTCACAATTTCTCTATAATCATCACATACGAATGTCATTATGAATTCTCAGTAATTGAACCTACCCCCAGAGCCTAAGTATGAACGGTACTTGGCTACTTACAATCAGGCCTCCATCCTCTCCCCACTGTGGACCTCCCTGACTATTGTAAGTCTATGCACCTGTTTGTACATGATCCATCTGAACAAACTGCTAATGTTCCAACTCACCTTGGAAAGAATATTGGTAGACCAGCTTCTTACTTCAGACCTTCTTTAGATCAAAGGCCAAATCCAAAGCACATTGCTAGAGGCCATAGTTGTCGCAGCCAAAGGAATGAAGACGTCCACTGACTTAATACCAAGATGCCTCTTTGACACTGTGGTGCTTTCTCCTGCTGCAGTCCTCAGTATGCAGGCCTAGTGCTTATGGAATTTAATTACTTTATTCTCTGTGCATTTCTATCCATTGTGACAACACTTCAAATCCTGATACTCTTCTTCTTTTACCCCAAGAAAGGAAATCTGTGACTCTTTCCTTCAACTGAGTATTGACTATGTCTTGAAAAATGATTTATTTAAGTAGTCTCTAGAAATTCCAGATTTAATCTTGTTTGTTGGCAGGTCATAACTTAAGATTGAAATGGAAAATCCTCAGGCATGATATGCCTTAACAAATTTCAATTCATTCCTAAAATACAGATTGCCTCAACCTGGGAAAATTTGTCCATATGGCATACCCACTTCATTTACCATACATACGCTGCTAAATAAGAGATAAGAGAGTTATTATAGACACAGGTGGCGAGTGTGCCTCTGAAGGAGTCCAAGGTTTGTAACACTGAGGAAACAAGAGTTTTAAGCCTCAGCAGGAAACAACTTAAAAATGGTCAGCATATTAAAGAACTGTTAAGTGTTACAATGTTTCTAAGATGGTGACTGTTGTAACAGCCCAGACCAAAAAAAAAAAAAAAACATTTATCGGGTGTTGGGCAGGTGGGGGGCAGGGGATGGATTTATATATATATTATAAGTGCAATGTGTATTGTCGGGGGGACGGACACACTTGAAGCTCTGACTCGAGGTGGGAGGGAAGACAATAGCAATGTATGTAACCTTAACATTTGTACCCCCATATTATGCTGAAATAACAATTTTTTACAAAAAAGGAAACATGGAGGTAAAAGAAAATGCCCTAGTTTATCACTCTGCAGGTAGGAAAGTCCTCATGAGACACTGGATCCCCGATCTCAAGAAGCCAGATCTTCAGAGAAGTGTGAAGAGGCTATTAAAAATACCAGTTATTTACCCCGGAATCTGAAAAGAATCACTGGAATTATTTTGGTTATGTGCTATATGACAATCATCTGTGAAACTTTCATGAAGCTACCAGCTCCTGCTAGAGAATCCCAAACAAACCAGGGCAAAAATTGTTCATGAAGTAAGCCAACCAAGCAAGGATGAATTGACTGCTATCATCAGCACCAACGGGGAAATTTTGCAAAGACTGCCGAGAGCGTCCCTGTTCCACAGTGCGTCCGTCACCAGCATGTGATAAGACCATGAAGGGCAGGCAAACAGAACCCAGCCTCGGTTGCCCCGTGCACACTTACCCAGTACCTCTCTCTATGGATTTGACTCTTGCTGGCTTCTTCTCAGAGTGGACTAAAGCTTTTCTTTGCTAGAGAGGTACAGCTCTGACACTAGGAAAGAAAGAAGAACGAAGCCTTTATGCTTTGATTCTAGCGTGGCGAATTCCAAGCTCTCTCGGCGACACAGCTACTCGCCTTGCTGGCACTGGTATCGAGAACTTGCAAAGCCTTGTCGCTTCCTCAGAAACTTCCCTGCTTCTATGGCCCATCACCCTCAATCCTTCACAGATAGCCAAGGTTATTTTAAAACTCAAGCTAGCAAAATGACAAACGATCTGAAACTCCCGTGCTTTGTTGGCTGAGAACACAACTTCCTGCTCCAGTACCAGGAGGAAAACGCCCCAACCCTGTTGCCTCCCATCTTGTGAACTTGCGTCAGGTCACCCTGTAAGGTTAGAGATTTCTCTCCCGACTTTCAACTGTACCTCGTTTCAGGCAGACGTGGCAGGTCCTGCAACAAGCTCTGGAATGCGCTCAGCCCTGCTGCCGGCAGGCACAGACAGTCTTCCTTCACAGCCTCTCGAGCGAGCGCCTGCCTGGCCACACGCTGAAAGGGACTCGGGACTTCTTCATCCTTTGCACAATTGCCTGTGGAGCCACAGACGCCTGGAGTCGTATCTCATGTGCCATAACCTTCAACACCTGGAGTGCCATGTGTTGACATGAACAACGAAAAATTCTTAGAATCCTTCAGCAGCAGCCAATCTCCAGAAGACGACAGCTTTCACCACAGCCTCAGGCCAGGGAGTTCCAGGACACAAGCAGCTTCCGCCTACAATGCGCGAGCAGGGCCTACAGGGCTGCGGCCGACACTGCCATCTGCGCTTTCTTCCTTTTCGTTTTCATGTTGGTTTTATTTTCTTAACTATTTTCTTTAATCTTTACTGATAGAGGTTCTAGTTTATAAACAAACATTGCATTTATATTTTAACGATACTTAACGATATTTTAACGATTTTAACAATACATGTTACATTTTAACGATACTCCTTATAAGATCTTTGCCCTTAGTGGTGATTTCTGTATTCGTAGTTATCCCTTTGTATGAACACAATATTTAGCTGTAATATTCTTTCAATTTGGTTAAAATTAAATTATCGAAATGACTTACGTGCACACATTTTCCTCTAGTGCTTAACAATTTTTGATATTATCAATGCTTTATAATTAAATATTTGACTTTGTTGGTGTGTTAGTCTGTTTGGGTTGTGTAGTTTATAAAACAGCAGTTTATTTCTCACAGTTCTGGAGGCTGGAAAGTCCAAGATCAAGGTCTCAACCACTACAGTATCTGATGACAGCTCCCTTCCCAGCTAGCAAACAGCCACTTCCTCACTGTGCTCTCACCCGGCCTTCCACAGTGGGTGTGTGGAGAGCAAAAGCAAGCGAGCTCTCTCGTGTCTCTTTCCGTGAGAGCATCGGTCCTGTTGCATGAGGGCCCCACACGTAGGACCCTATTTAATGTTAATTGCCTCATAAAGGCCCTATTTCCAAATACAAAAACATTGGGGTTAGAGCTTCAACATAGACATTTAGGGGAAGCACAATTCAATTAATCACAGAATAAGCTGTGAACAAAGTGACTGCAATGACAGGGATAGAAGTTATTCATGAACTCAGTCACATGGACTTGAGCTCACCTAGGTCAATCCAGTAAGATTGACAGAGATAAAAACAAGACACAAATAACCATTTTCAGAAATGAAAAGTGGCTATCCTACATTCTGCAGCTACCAAAAAGATAATAAGGAAATAATATATCAACAACTATATGCTTCTAAACTGGACAAGTTAGAAAAATGGGCTGACACCTCAAAACCCATGAAGTACTGAAATTCAATACAGATGAAAGTCACCGGTCAAGCAATGCAATGTCACAGCACAGCCACTGGAATCAAGTCACCACCTGGGTCAACTTACCATACCCTGCTGTCATTCCCCAGGGTCCATCTGTCCTGTGCACAGGCCAAGGGGAGTTGGGCGGGATGTGGTGGGAGTCACCACCCTGTGTCCTCCAGGTCCTCGATGGTGGCACTGATGTTGCAGTCCCTCCGGGGGTGCAGTGCTGCTTTGATTTGCTATTTTTCTAGGTTGCGGCAGTTCTAGTGGCTTTCATTAGCCCTTTCCCACCATAATTGCCCTCACTCTATAGGTCTAGGACCAAGGAAGGGATTCTGCCATCTGCTAAGTATGTCTTTTCCAACTTTGTGTGTTGGAACTGGCGAAATAACCATAGGATAGGTGTAAGAACTCACTGGACCACTGTGAGATGCAGCAGAGCTAAAACTTCATTGATTACCTGCCCTCCAAAAGCCCTGCTCTGACTGGTGAGCCACAGGTACACTTAGGATCTTCTGGAATTAGTGTAGTGTCTAGTAGTTCCCAAAGATCTGATTTTTTCCTTCTCTCCCATGCACAGCGAGCTTGGAAAGGCCCTAAGCCCCTAGGGGGATGCTGGGGAGGTGAGCAGTGCACATTTTCAGTAGTGTGTCAGGGTCTGCCTCGGGAGGACTCGGCTTCCCTTTCATTCCAGGGATTCTGAGTCTGTAAACTGGCTCGAGTCTGGGAACCGACAGCCAATCCTAGAAACAGGTACATTGGTAACAATGTTTATCTCTTCCATAAAAATCTCCTGCAAACCAGCAATAGCAAATGTTCAGGACAGACATGAGCGATTTGGCCTGTGGCGAGCCTGGTGTCTCCTGCCTGCTTCTCTGCCCACAGGCCTTCACACGAGGTGCTCGGTTTACACCCTCCCCTTTCCAAAGCCAGCCCTCAAACTCTCGAGTCAGTCAAGGAGCCCAACGAAAAATCAGTCTTTCCCAAGCAGAGGAATTGAGCAGGAATCAAAATGATTTAAAAAGTTATTAAATCAATAAAACATAGATATGTTGTTCTGAAAAGGGATCAATCAAACATCAGAAAACAATTTTTGGTAAAGAAAACAAATATGTGTTTCATCCAAATTAAAAGAAGAAATAAATGGATGAATGAAATAATAGAATAGATAGAGCTAAATAAACTGCTGGTTTAGAAAATCAAGTTAAAGAAACCCTCCTACCTCAACGTAGAGAAGGAAAGAAATGGACATGCTTGAGAAATATTAAGGAAAATATAGTTTTAGAAAGACAAGCTTGAGGAACTGCCGAGGAATACATAAAGATCCAAGAGCAGCCCACTGCCCTGCGCTACAGAATGGCGCAGACCGGAACGGCCCCCGACAGAGAAGGACGATGACGGAAACCGGGCCAGACACAGCTTTCTGGAATTATGCATCTCTGGACTCCACTGGGAGTCCTAAACACTCCCCAAAGCACTAAGCTGCTTAAGTGAATAGTAATGAAATATCAGCTCATGTGAATTCTTGTCAGTAGTGTTGGACAGAAGATAGCAATGCAACAAATCCTTCAAAATTCTGAGGGAAAATAATTTTTAATATTCCAACTCATATCAGCAATTAAGTGTGAGATAAATATATGTATTTTATACATGCAGATTCTTAGGATTTTTTATTATGTATGTATATCTGTATATATATAGGTTAAGTATATGTGTGTATGTGTTCAGGATTCCACCAAAATCAGAAGGAAACACAGGAAAAGACTATTTCATGAGCTACATGAACAAATCAGAAGGTATTTGGGCTTTGTGCCTTGTCCTGCTTCCTTCTAGGCTAGCACTACTCTCTACCTCTTCAGTCACATCACTGCTTCTCTAATGTTTACTGCTGACACAATAAAATACTGCATATGTTTTTTAATTAAGCTTTAGCAATATAACTAACCTAAAAAAAAAGACTGTTATTATAAAAAAATAACTTTATTTTAATCTAGGTAATGTCAAAATGGTAGGGTGACTTACAAAGCATATAGTTTATAAAATAGAAACAAAGTGACAATAATGTGAATTTTGTTTTTTTAATAAAAAGTTCAAAAATATTATTAAAATGAGTGGTTAAGTAATAAATATTTAAACATAGTATTTAAAGTTATAATAACAGTGTCAAGGAAAGTCAAAAGAGCATCAAAACCAAAATATGCAAAAATTAATTTTTCTCCAGGAAGTGGAAATATGATCAATCTAAAAATATCTCTAAAATGTATTAACTAGAAAATATTTTTTTATTAACTAGAAAATATTTTAAACCTTAATTAAAAAATAGATTCTTAACAGGAGTAGAATTATAACAGTGCTATAATGTTACTATATTAAATTATATACTACGTTGATTGTCATTAATATTATGCTTATTTTTATTTGTCTTACCTATATATATGAACATGTAAAGGAAAATAAATAATCTATTTCTACTAAACATCAAGACAAATTGACTCAATTCCCAGTTTTTTAGTCTCTGGAGAGAAAGTTTTGCTTGGCCTACAAATGTCATGATAAGACAGTTCAATCATATAACCCAAATGTTAGCTAAGGTCACCCTGTTCTTTGCAGTTTAAATCAAATTGTCTCTATTAAGTGACTCCTATGGGGCTTATATGTTTCATGGTCATTTCTGACTCTCTACCATTCCTGCTTCAGCTGACCTCTTAAAGTAATCTCACTCTTTCTTTATTTCACTTGGCTGAATTATTATGCAGAGAAATTAACTCTTTATTTTGTACTTGTGTTATGTCTGCCTTTGTATATCAAAAGACCCTTTAAAGTTCCTGCTGAAACAAAGGGCTATGGGTTCTAGGCCTCACTTTTGAGCAGCAAAGAATGTCAGTAGCTTTGAAATATAAAACTTTCATAATCTTTCCTCATTCTCAAGTCTCTGCAAGTGGAAGGAAATATCATTTAGTTGAGAGTAAATTTTGTCAATGAAAAAGAAGCCAAACTCTATAAAATAATTTAAAGAGGTTTATTCTGAGCCAAATTTGAAGACCATGGCCCAGAGCCATGCCCAAGAAGACTTGAGCAAGTGGACTCACTGTGGCCGGGTTACAGTTTGGTTTTATGTGTTTCAGGGAGACAGGGGCTACAGGTAAAGTCATAAATCCATACATTGGTGTCGCCTGAAAAAGTGGGATGTCTGGGGGTGGGGTTACAGGTTTTAGGTGGGTTTAAAGAATCTTTGATTGTAATTGGTTAAAGAAATGAAGCTTTGTCTAAAGACCTGGAATGTTTTAAGTTAATATCAGAGATAAGCCACCTGATATATACCCAGACTCAAGTAATTTGTTCTGTAGGTTGAGGATCTGCAGGTTTGTCTTTCATGGCCTTAGGCCTGTTATGGAGTTCCAAGAAGGGAGGGGGCATAAGGCATGTCTGATCTCACTTCTCCTGGCCAGTAACTCAGTTTTAGGGTATCCCCTTGGCCAAGAGGGATCCATTCAGCCAGCCAGTTGGGGGGAGCCTTAAGATTTTATTTCAGTTCACAGTTTCAAGATGTACGTAATTTTGTCACCCACCACCATCTTCAAAACTTTACAAGATAGAAGTTACAATAGTTGGTCTTAAAAATATATATATTTTTGGTCCATTTTACAAATGATCAATTAATTCATGAGTAATGCTTATTAGTTAGCATTTGCATGCAAATCACAAATGAAGACTATGGTGTTTTCATATAAAAGTTAAATTTTTTTCTACCCTTTTTAAGAATTCCATTAGCATTTGGATGGGGATGGCACTGAATCTGCAGCTAGAACCACAGAAGACCAGGAATAAACAAATCAAACTTGAGAAAGAAGAACAAAGCTGGAGCCATCACACTTCTGATTTCATATATTACAAGGCTATAGTAATGAAAAAAATATGGCCATGGCATAAAACCAGATGTGTAGACCAATGCAACAGAGTAGAAAGCCCAGAATTAGACCCACAAATGCAAGGCCAACACATGAGTACCAAGAATACACAATGGGGTAAGGATATTTCTTCAACAAAAGATGCTGGGAAAATTGGCTGTCAACATACAAAAGAAAAAATAGGTGCCTTTATCTTACACCATACACAAAAATGAACTCAAATGGATTAAAAATTTAAACATAAAACCTGAAACTATAAAATCCTTAGAAGAAAGCATATGGGAAAAGCTTTTGACATTGGTCTTGGCAATGTTTTCAGAGATATGACAAAAACAAAAATAAAGTAGTGAGACTACGTCAAACTAAAAAGCTTCTGCACAGCAAAGAAAACAATCAACAAAATGAAAAGGAAACCTATGGATGGGAGAAAATATTTGCAAACCATGTATGTGATAAGAGGTTCATCTCCGAAATATATAAGGAAACTCCACAACTCAATAGTAAACAAAATAAACAATTCATAATTGCAAAGCTGTGGAAACAACCCAAGTGCCCATCAATTCATAAGTGGATTAATAAAATGTGGTATATGTATACCATGGAGTACTATTCAGCTCTAAGAAACAACGGTGATATAGCACATCTTGTATTTTCCTGGTTAGAGCTGGAACCCATACTACTAAGTGAAGTATCCCAAGAATGGAAAAACAAGCACCACATATACTCCCCAGCAAACTGGTATTAACTGAGCAGCACCTAAGTGGACACGCAGGAACTACAGTAATTGGGTATTGGGCAGGTGGGAGGGGGTAGGGGGGTGGGTATATACATACGTAATGAGTGAGATGTGCACCGTCTGGGGGATGGTCTTGCTGGAAGCTCAGACTTGTGGGGGGAGGGAGGGCAAGGGCATCATTTGAAACCTTAAAATTTGTACCCCCATAATATGCTGAAATAAAAACAAAATGGACAAAGAACTGGAATAGACATTTCTCCAAAGAAGTCATGCAAATGGCCAACAGGTGTATGAAAAACTGCTCAAGGTCACTAATCATCAGGGAAATACAAATAAAAACAAGATACATAAACTGAAATGCTCTTCAGATTTTTTTAAAAAGGACATTTTGCAATATGTGACAACATGGATAAAATTGAGGGCATTATGGTAGTGAAATAAGCCAGTCAAATAAAGATAAATTCTGCGTTATTCTATTTAGGTGAGGTATTTCAAATAGTCAAACTCATAGAATCAAAAAGTGGAGTGGTGATTACCAGGGGCTGGGCGATGTCTAAGTGGGAAGTTAATAACTCACAGGCAGAAAGTTTCAATCAAGAAAGATGTAGGAAAGAAAAGATAGTATCTTTTTTTCATCCATCTCGATGTTCATGGTTGACACCCCTATATCAAAAGACAGATTAACAAGAGAAAAGCTGAACACATTTATTTAACCAAAGTTTTACATGACATGGCAGCCCCAGAAATGAAGACCCAAAGGTACAGGAAAAACTGCATTTTTATGCAAGAAGTGGATAGTTGTGAAAAAACACCGTTGGACAGAAAGGGTGTATATACCAATGTTGATACACTGTAGGGACCTTAGCAAGGCCTCAGATTCTTCTTGGCTTCCGGCTCGGGCAGGCTGCTGCCAGAATGAGCGTGGTGAGACCTACTTTCAGGTGAGGTAGGTCAGAGAATTCTTTTTATGTGCTCAGGGGAGAAAGGTGGGAGAAAGTCAGAGACCGACTTTCTGCTTCTGCAGTTTTCTCAGTTTTCTTCAGCTTATAGATACTCAGTGTGCCACGATGCCATATTTTGGGATATTGTGTTCTGAGCCCCAGGAAAGAGGAATAAACTTTAGAAATCTGCTTACAACAATGTATCCATAGTAAACAATAATGTATTGTACCCTTAAGAAGTTAAGAGGATGTTAAGAGTTCATACCCAACAAATAAATAGCTAAGACTGTGGTGCCCATTCTGAGAACCACATTACACAATTACCACCACTATAATGCCAGCCCCTCTGGGTAGTCAGGAAGTATCTTTCTAGTCCTCCCCTCTCCCCCTCCCTTTTCATTTTTTAACACAATATTAAGCATAGTGTTTTGGACATGTTTTCAGAAGACCACCCCAAATTTAAAAGAAACTTATGACGTCATATAAAATGATTAGATCCATAATAGTGTTCACAAAATGAGTGTTGATATTCATTAAAATTACTGAATATTATGACCATAGAATAAGTAGCTCCTGAGCTGAGATTAAACAATTTAGGATAGGAAGACAAAGAGAAATTTGACTTGTTACATGTTGGATCAAGCATACTTAGAATATAAAATGTAATTCTCTACTTTTTTTCTAAAAATATATAATATTTTAAAAATATTTCACACCTCAATACATCCAAAATTCTTATGGGAAAGAAATTCCAGTGTTACATTTTCCAAGATACAAAATTCATATTGAATAAATGAATCCTCTAGATATGTCACACAAAATAAAAATAAGAATAATAATGACATAATAGCAATGCAATATTCAGAATTTACTTAGTATTTTCTAGAGACTGGGAGGGCCAGGGTTTTCTGGTCAAGCCTGGGTGGCTGTCCATTAACATGGACTTTGAGGCTAAGGTCATTTCAATGCTTTCTTCGTCTTGCAGGATGAGCGGATGAGCACAGTCATTTTGTTAGGAAGATAGAAACTAGAGATAGTTTCTCTCTCTTGGAAATCTTTCAATGAGTGCAGTTCATTTGAAATTTCAAATATCTGAATTATGTTTCTTAAGCTGAGCTAGTATCTCATACATAAAAACAAAACAAAAACAAAACTAAAACCCAATCTCATTAAGATATTGGCATATAATTGTTTTGTAATATATGTGTTCTAGCCCTTTTAAGTGAAAAGTATGACATAAAATAAAAATGTCTTAGCTCTCTAGACATAAATAAATAAAAAGTGTGCTAAAACTCTTGAAATATCCATAATTAGAGGGGTCACTCTTCTTGGGAAAATAAAACATTTTTTTTCTTTCAATTAGTTAATAAAGCCACTCAGATAACTATTAAAAAGAATTCATTTATTAAAAATCTGAAGTACATGTGCTTTTGTTAAAAAGTATAATGTAGTCATTTAAGATAATTTTACTATTAATATTCAAGGTCAAAAAAATGTTAGCAGGACTGCACAGAAGGAAGATTAAACATACCTGTCAAAAACATAAACTTTACCATGAAAATTACTTATTACTCACTAATTTGTTTTGAAATATTGAGACATCAAGCATATATTTAGTAGGGCTTTAACATCAAAACTTGTAGACAATCTGTTCGTGTGAATTGTCTATTGAAGACTGTGGGGTGATGAGTGTGCTTAACAAGGGGTGAATTTCGGGAGGCTTTGTGGAACATAAAAGGTGCACAGGTCGAAAGGTCTAATTGATGAGAAACAGGAGCGCTTGGTCAGAAGTTCAATATGAGAGATGGATTCATTTTCAACTTAGTTAGATCTCTTTAGTTCTGTTCTTCCATCTGTGGAGTTCTGCAGAATGTGTCAATGTATCCCTTACTAAAAGGGCCTATTGTGGCTATGTTGAAAGGAAAATTGACAAGGAGCATTAATTGCAATATACAAAATGATAGGAATTAAAAGAAACCAGCTCCTTTGTCTCCATACAAAATTCTCAATTCACCTCTCAGTGACTACAGCTTGATTTTAAGTAGCTTACTTTGATCTTCCTCAGTGCATTTTGAATGTAAAAATTAAATTAGAATAAAATTATATACCAAAAACATGAACTCCAGTTTTAATACTACTATTTAGTAAGCGAATCATATTATGTTAATTGCCTCAATTTTAAAACAATGTAAAATTCATCTATAAACTCACATCTATGAGTTTGTTTTTTCCAAGATTAAAGGCTGTGTCTGTCTAGATTTAGTCAAGATCTAGTCAAGTGATTTTCTACAGAGAGTGTTTAATGTAGGGCATAGTGATACCCATTTTGAAAGGCTGAACCAACAATGAGGGAAGTGCACAGTGGCGCTGGGACATTTAAGGAGACCTATTTTGCACCAAGTACTCAGAAGGTAAAAACAAAAACAAAAACAAACAAACAAAAAACCACAGACAGGAACCTGCTGCTGCAGCAGCCTTCTTACCAGGCTGAGAACAGGGAAGAGGTGCCTTCTCCCCCTCCCACCTCTGAGGTGTCCCAGTGGCAGCAGGACGCCAGCTGTCCAGGGGTGGAAGTGGAGTTTGCAGCCCTCACACCCAGCCTCACGGAGGCAGCAGGGTAGATTTGATGCTGAGGAAAGCTAGACAAGCGATCTCAGGAGCAGAAGAACATGTCTCTTCTTCAGCGAGTCACCTAACAAGTAATGCTCTGAACATTGGGCCTTTAATTATTTAATGCCTTGTGGGGAAGTTATGAACCTAATATGACAAATTAACTAACAAGAAGGACAAAGAGCTATGGCACAAATTGGTCCACAAGATTTGTAATATACTGCAACATATTATGACTAATGTGAACTTTTCTGTCAATATAAGCCCAAATAAATCAAATACATTTAAGAATTAAATATTTTCCACTAAAAAATAAAGTACTAGTTAGGACTATGTAAATTATATAACACAGGTGCTTTTGGTTATCCAGGAGTATATTTTTGTCCATATAGCATATAGGGATGCATAGTTCATAAAAAAAAAAATCATTGAATTCTAATCAAAAGTTTTTTTTAAGTGATAAAGTCAAATCATTAATAATGGATAAGTGGATGCCTCATGACATAAAACCTATGGCCCATGGATTAATTAGAAGAAAAATGTTTTCATTTTTCCTGTTGGAGCTGATTTGCTGACTTCATTTCATTCTTTTTTTAATGCCTTTTACTCTATGACACAATGCCCAAATATATGATTTCCCAGCTTTTTGCTCCATTTATTTAAATACAAACAATTGCATTACTTTTGGTTTGTTCAAACAGCATTTTTTGGTATGAAATAAAATCTTATGCAGAAATAAAATATATTTAAAAAAAAGTAAAAGGAGAGCAACTTGTAGTGAATGTAAAAGCATCATGCCTGTGTGCTCAGCCTCCCATCTCCCAGGGCAACCCTGGAAGTGCCTAGGGTCATGAGGAAAGCTCGAGAGCAGAATCCTATGGAGCAGAGCTTCACACCATGGATCACGGTGCGTTGGGACAATCTAGCTAAATATGCAACAGTACCTAAGGATTTTCAAAACATGAGTCTGCAATGAGAACAATTTGAAAGTTATTAATTTTGTTATTACATTATTTCTAGAGATTAATTAGCATTTCTGTGATCAAAAGATCAGTCAATTCTTCTACCCTCAGAAATGTGCCAGTCAGCAATGTAAGGTAGCTGTCCTGTTAAGCTTATTCATGATGAATAGCCCAATGAGAGAGAGTCCTGTTGATTATTTAGTTATAACTTCAGTGTTACCTACTGTTATCTTTTGATTTTAAATTATTTATTAGATATTAAGATTAAGTAAATATTTTAAAATGACTTCATTGCAGTTGAGGTCAATTCTGCTTATTGTGTCAGTAGAAGCACAGATAGCAGTGGTGCTGTGGTGCGTGTTTTGTCACATTAGCAAATAAAAATATTCCTTGTGGGTCCTCCAGGACTGGTTTTACAGTATGCATTTGTTCTCGCAACCAGGGGTCAGGACTGTCCTCATTTGAATTTAAACCAAGATCATCCTAGGATTGAGAAATGTCTGAGCACTTCTGGAGGATGTGCAAGATTGCCCTTGCCAAAGATGTGCATGCACAAAGATTTCTTTTTAAAGACCTCTTCTTAAGGGAAGTAAAAGTCAGACAAGTCAAAAATAAGTTTGGCTTATTTTTATTAAAAGGAAAGACTACTCTGAGGTCCGCACTGTCTTGGGCAGATGTATCTTTAGCCCAGCCCCTTGGGAACATTTACCAGGGTCTGCAGGAAAGAAGCTTTGAAGAAATTGCAGGTAAGTTTTCATAAAAATCACTGTGAGATAATATTCTTCCAAGAGGCATTCTGTGGAGGCCAGTGAAACAGAGTTGGCGTCAAGGTCAAGGAACGGAGTTTCCTCTACTCCTCCTGCAAAGGCACAAAGCTTGGCTGCATGGGTGTCCTGTGGATTCAGTAGCTTGGCACATGACCAACATTCAGAGGAGACTGTTTCGGCAAGCCACGGTTCCCCAACAGTGACTCTTCAGTGACACAGAAGGGCCCCGGGATCCCATGAGGAAAGGAAGCAAGGCCGTGAGTCCCAGGTGCGGGCATCTGCAGGCATCAGTGTGGGGGCTGCACTGCAGGGGCAGTGCTCTTCCGGAGAACATGGGAAACAGCCAGGCTGGCTGGAAAGGAGTCACTGGCTGGGCTGTGTGTTCACGTCACATGTGGTCACACCCTGCGATTTCCCAGTACGAGTGTGTAGGAAAGGGACAACCTACCTAGGGCTGTGATAGTCCCAAAAAGCAGTTGAGAGATGTACAGGAGGAACATTATTTCCACCCACTCAATCTGAGCTTCGCCCCATCCCCCAGCTGGCGCGGGGTGGAAGACTGTGGCGCGTGCATTTCTACAGCATGTACTCGCCCCCGTCCTGCCCCGGCCCCATCAGGCAGTAGGTGCTCTGCGGCAACGCCTGTCTTCCGCGCGCCCTCTCCCTGGCACGCAAGTGCAGTGCTTGTCACAAATAAGCATCCAACAGGGTTTTATAATTTCATATACAAATGAAGCCTACTCTTTCAGGATGAATATTATTTAGCATGCCTTCTTTTTTTAAATTATATATTTATTTATTTATTTTAAACTTAAGCTAACAACACTGTGAGACAGGTAGTAGGAAGCAGGCCCAGAGAGCTTAGGAATGGGATCGTGCCCCAGTCCCCAGGCCCTGGGGCATCACGGTACCCTTGTTAGAGTCACCCAGCTCTGAGGACTTGCCAGCTCAAAGTTCTTATTGAAAGCAGTTGCTTTATCATTATCATTATTACAATCGTTATTTTACATTATGGCGCAATGCACATAACATCAAGTTCACCACCTTACGCATTCTTGAGTGTGCGGTTCAATAGGTGTAGGTACATTCAAGATGTTTTGCCATCAATCTCCAGAGCCCTTTTCATCTCCCCAAACTGAAACTCCGTAGCATGATGCAGTCACTCCTCGCTACGGGCTCCCCAGACACTGGCATGAGCAGTCCACTTCCTGTTTCCCTGAGGGTAGCTGCTCCAGGTGCCTTACATGAGTGGGATCATCCAGGTCTGTCCTTCTTCGACTGGCTTGTTCTACTTAGCACAATGTCCTCCAGGTTCATCCCGGTTGTAGCATGTGTCAAAACTCCCTTCTTTTTGAAGGCTGAATAATATTCCATGGTATGTATAGACCACATTTTGTTTATTCACTAATCTAACATATCTTCTTACATATAATTTCCTCGTTCAAAAATATTCAGTGCTCTTTTGTGGAAAAAAAATATAATATCTTTGAATTGTTTTCAAACTCTCAAATTCTTGCCAAATTTATCTCCTGCTCTCACTTGCCAGACCTTCTGTTGTAGTCAAATCTATTTTTTCACTGCTCCAGATCCATGCTTTCCGTCAAACCAAAGTCCCACCCGGTAAGGCTCTCCTTTATTTTCTTATCTGGTTTAAATTATATTAATCATAGAAGACTCTGTTCAAAGTCTACCTCCTTCACCAAAATACCCTCTCTATCCAAAACTAAGATGAAATATTCTTCCTCTGAGTTCTTATTCCAAGTTATTTTATTTGTTAATGGCGTCTTTCCTTGTAACCCCAATCCATACATTGTATTCCCAATTAAACTCCATTCCCTGCATGGACGCTTCCTTTCTCCTAAATTTCCGTTTCCTCACAACTTCACTGGGCCAGATCTGGGCCTATAAATTCTCCTCCCATATTTTTGGTCGGCCTGTCCCCCGTCCTCCGGTCAAAGCCATCAGCTCCTGCTTGCGCTCCCAGGACGGAGAGGAGGCGGGCGCCAGGCCTAGCGCCGCGGGCGTGCGGGGCGCGGGCCCAGCCCCGACTGCGGGCGGGCTTTCTACCGCCGCGTCTCGCCCGGCCACGTGCTTCCTCCAGACATGTGTCTGGCATGTACTTCTGTGCTCGTTTCCTCCACACAGTGAACAAGGAAAAAATAATGCTTGATCCAGATAGGAGGAAACACATTCTGAAATGAAAATATTATTAGTGTCATTGTGATGACTTTTATGATGAGTATTAGGGAACGCTTATGTGCCAGGCGCTGTGATAAATACTGCGGAGTTTGCACAGATGAATAATACATAGTCTCTTTCTTTAAGAGCCTAGAATACAATGAATAAGAAATTTATAATACTGGAGGTCAGAATGGGTGACGTGCGTGTACGCACAACAGAGCACCATAACAGAGAGAATGAGCAGGAAGAATGCATTTGTGTATTTATTTATTTATGTATTATTTATTTACTGCGGAGTAGTACAGGGGATTAGATTACGAGGCTGACAGTTGAATTCCAGCACATCAAATGTTAACCGCTGAGGGAGACGGAGCCGGGGGGTGGGGGTGGGGGTGGGGGTGGGGG
>VSMD01070156.1:121900-135624 GCA_008750895.1 Mirza zaza
GGGGGGGGGGGGTGGCGGCGCGGAGTCGGGCGGGGAAGGCGGGGCAGGCGCAGCGCCCTGAGCAGGGCGGCGTGCGACGCTCAGGGACTCGGGTTGCAAGCTCAGGTTTCCACTTGGCTATTGCGAAAGAATTTTGAAAGGGAGGGAGACGAGACAGAGAGATGAGTCGTTGTGCAGGTAAATTCTCACCTGTCTGTTCTCATCAACTGTTCACATACCTGCGCCAGAGGCTTGGGAGCTGCCGCGCTCCCTGAGAACGTGATGGCAGCAATCGTGCGGCAGAACAGAGCCGCACCGCCGCCCTGCCCCGCCGCCGCCCCGGCCCCGCCGCCGCCCGGCCCCGCCGCCTCAGTGCCCCGCCGCCCGGCCCCGCCGCCCGGCCCCGCCGCCCTGTCCCGCCGCCCGGCCCCGCCGCCCTGTCCCGCCGCCCGGCCCCGCCGCCCGGCCCCGCCGCCTCCGTGCCCCGCCGCCTCCGTGCCCCGCCGCCTCCGTGCCCCGCCGCCCGGCCCCGCCGCCAGGAGCGCCTTCGCATTGTGCCCGCGATGCCGCCGCACTCCGAACGAAAGAGACAACGGAGCTGCTGTTTCTGAGTCTCCGCGTCTCCAGGTGTCCACAGGGAAGGCGCCGCCGCAGGGCGGGCGGCAGAGCCGGGCCAGCGGGAGAGGCGCCGCCGGGCAGGGCTGCAGAGGCCTGCGGGCAGGCGGGGCCGGCGGGCCGCTCGCGAGCGAACGGCGCCCGCGCCGCCTGCTAGGCCCGTCCGAGCCTCCTCTCCGACTGGGGGTTTACCTGGAATCTCGACCTCAGGCGCTGCTCCCCATTCAGCTTCCCCTCCAATCAGCCACCATATTTCATGGCTCTTAATCACTTCTCTACCCTGAGAAATGGCGAATAATGAAACGACTGATAAGCTCCTTTAGTGGCAATTAATAGGAATTACTGAGAATATGTTGAAGCAAGGAACCAGGAGGATAAATGAATCCCACCCTCTGTCAGGAAAGAGCGTCAGACACCGTGGAAGCTGTTGTTGAGAAGAGAGGCATGATAGTCGTACTGGGGTAATCGCTCTGAATATCGTATAGTTTTTAGTTCGTAATGTTCTACCACTTATTCATTTGATACGCTTCAACTATGTTTCCTATAAGATATTAAAAGAAAATAGGGCAACGAGAAAGGAGAGCTCTAACTGATTCAATTCAGTAATTGTATCTTCAACTTTTTTCTACACGTCCGGAACGTGTCACCCCAGTCCTGCGCAGTCACAGAGCAAGAGCTGGGTAAGTCCCTCGGCATCACCCCGCCGGAACCGGAACTTGTTTCCGTTCACAGCATTTCTTTTCCCCAGTATGCGGTAATTACAGTAACAGCAAT
The DNA here is from genome assembly GCA_008750895.1 of Mirza zaza. NCBI lineage: Eukaryota > Metazoa > Chordata > Mammalia > Primates > Cheirogaleidae > Mirza > Mirza zaza. Next base: position 123,269 of record VSMD01070156.1, read on the forward strand.
GGAAGTTCTCACAGAAGAGAGAGAAAGAAGGAAGGAAGGAAGGAGGGAGGGAGGAGAAGGGAAAACAAAGAAAAGGAAAAGAAAAAGGAGAGAAGAACAGAAAATGGAAGAGAAGAAAGGGAAAAGAAAGGACACACAACTCTGTGCCGCAGAGCAGAAAGATACTGTAGGCCAGCTGCGGCCCACCTGAGGGTGAAGAGTAGGAATTCAACTCGGAGCACTTTAGCGGGTGCTCTGACGGATGACTGACGTGCAGCAGACATTCTTCAGAGATACAGATGAACCTTATTTCATAGAAAATTTATTAATGACAAAGTGCCTGTGAACAGAAGAAACCGGGGCAGAGTGTTGGATGGAAGTCTCCGTTAAAGAGGAAATGGGCCTACTGCAAGAATAAAACAAAAGGAGTGACTCATCATAGAATTTAAACATAACATATCGTCCACAGTGACAACCACTGTTTCCGAGGGTTTCACACTCGCTGGACGTGAACTGCTCCCTGTGGATGGGAGCTGCTCTCCGTCCGGCGTCTGTGACTCAGAGACGGTGATTTGGGTGTTTCCAGTGGCACAACTCCGGCGTGGTCTTCCCTGTTTTGCACTGTGGTTCACAGGCACATTATTATACTCGTCTTACATATGACAAAACGAAGATTAAAGTTAAACGTCTTGCCTACAGTTAACCTGCAGTTGCATTCAAAACTCCTAATCTGCGTGCTCTGAACTCCAGCCTGCCGTGCCCCACGCAGCACCGTGCTGCCCTGCCAGGCCAGTGGGAGTCAGCCACTGTGCTTCTGTGCGTGGGGTCAGCTCACAGCTAAGAGAGCCAGCGCGACTGTGTTTTCATCCCTGTCTCTTCATCCCTGTCTCAGCTACGGCCACTCTCAGAAGATTCAGCAGGGCCGTGCTGAGGTCTTGGTGGCCTGTGTCTACATCTATAGCATCCTAATAAAGGCTGCAATGCCAAAAGCAAGCATCTCGGCGATGTTAGTCATTTCACTTCCCTTTCTATCTTTCTTAACCACAAGGGTTAATTTTTATAGAGGAGAGCCAAAGTTTTAACTCTTGTTTTGTACTGTAATTTGATGGATGCTATCCAGGGGATGTGAGATCATATATCTATGGACCTTATAATGATCAACAGAAGTAACATTCACTCCATTGTATTTATATACTTTTTATTTGAAATAATCTTAGATTTACAGAAGAGTTGCAAAGATAGTCCAGAGAGGTCTTGCACACTGTTCACTTCTCGTCCCCTAAAGTTAATAATTTGCATAACCGTGGTAAACTTATCAAAACTAATGAATTAGCATTGATAGACTACTATTAACTGAACTACAGAAAGTATTTATATTTCATAAGTTTTTCTACTAATCTGCTTTTTTTCTGTTCCAGGATTCAATCCAGAGCCCTGATTTGCATTTGATCATCATGTCTTCTTAGTCTCCTCCCAACTGTGTGTCTTTACTTGAAGCTCATGATCTTAACACTTCCGTAGAGTATGAATCAGATATTTTGTAGCATGTCATTCAATTTAGTTTTATCTGATATTCTTCCAAAAAATTTATAACCCCGGTATAATCATGAGCAAATATCAGAACAAACCAAATTGCCCTTCTCATTCAGTCATATCCTGGGATATGTGATATCAACATGACCTATTCCTGGCAATATTAACTTTGATCACTTGGTGGTATCTGCCAGATTTCTCCACTATAAACTTGCTATTTTTCCCTTTCCCTATTTTATGTTTTAGGAGGGACTCACCAAGTCCAGCCCATACTCAAGAGAGAGAGAATTAAGCTTCCCCTTCAGAGAAGAAGAATAGAACTTGGAAACATATCTTAAAGCCACTATGGAAAATCATAAATATTGTGGAGAAAATACTCTAAAGCTATCTTATTTTCCTATTTCTCCTTAACGGTTTACCAGCTATTTTAGCGTTCATTGTAGTTCTGCTGCAATTATTACTGTGGTGTTCTAATAGTGATTTTCTGTTTCCCTCCTTCATTTTACATTTAATATTTGAAGTTCTTCTGTAAAGATATGTTCCTTCTCCCCTTTTTATTTATTTATTCAATCATTTATTGATATCTATATAGACTCATAGTATTTATTTTATTCTTTATATTATAATCCAATACTATTATTTTTAAAATTTAGGTTACTATATTGTTTACTATAAAATGTTTAAGATGTATCATAACTGGACTTATATCTTGACACTAAAATCTATGGAACAACCATAGGAGCCAGAGGTCAGAAGGGAAATTTTAGGAGAGAAACTAGCTTGGGGAAATGAAAAACCTTGGCAAGGTTGAATTCCACATCTGGAGTCCACGGGCCTTGCCCGAGTCTCAGACATCTTCTTTGGATAACTCCTTAAACGCAGCTAGCTCAGAAGAAATTCATCACTATCACCATACTTTTAGATACCTGCATCAGAAACCAGGAAGCCAAGGAGACCTCCTTTCTCACTCTCACAACCATCACTTTTCAATTTTCCCACTGATCTCTCTTAATCATTCGTTAGTTGGATTATTGACACACTTCCCATTACAGGAGATTGAGAGTTAGAGATGTGGACGGTAAAATAAAACTGCAAAAAATATTATTGTTAACACTATATAAAATCACAGTAATCAAGGCCCCAGAAGGAAGATAAAAAGTTAAACTGAAAACTCAAAATATTTCTTGTCAAGACAGACATCGAAAAGAAAACAACAGGAAAACCAGGCGAGATGGAGAGCCTTATCCTCAAACAATCCTGAGCGAAATTCTAAGATAGATGCTCAAACTTGAAGACTTTGCCTACCCCTGGCCACCAAGCTTCAGGCCAAGAGTCTGGTATAGAGTGAAGAATTAATTAGTGCTTGTCGGATGGTTGGAGGTATGAATAAACAAATGACCATAAATGGTCAAATAAATTCAATTTCTCAAAATCCCGAGTGCCCTGTCATCACAAGAGAAAAGAGACAAGAGGAAAAACATGATCTAAGGACCATGCCCCTATACCTCAAGAGCTTGAGTGGTAGGGTCCTGTTTCCCTGTGGGTCCTCTTCAGGCCCTTCCCATCCAATCTGTTGTAACTCAGTTTAGAGAGAGAGCTGGAAGCTCATCTGTAGCCCACTCTTGAACTTTTGAGAAAAGCCACTGTGAGCCTGCTGGAATCTGTTCTAGAAAATTTCCAATGCACCAGACCTGCCTTTGGCTCCTACTGAATATGGTAGAATTCCATTAGGTTTTAGGCTATCTGATTGCTTGATTAAATTATTCGTAAGAAGGTGCTAATTTCAAAAGATGAGCTTGTCAAAAGATGTTTCTTAATTGGAAGAGTATATTTGGAGATATTTTTGAGCTGTGTGGTTATTTATATAAACTCTGAATATATAAAACCTTATGCTGTGTCTTGCAGGCTCCCCTGAGAGTACCACGCAAGGTAGTGGAAAGGAGGCCATAAAATTTTAATAAAAACTTGTTTTCTTATTGTTGCTAATGACAATTATAAAAATATTTTAGTTCCTGGTGGTTATTATGACTCGCCAGAAGCTGAATTAAAAATTTGATAGAAACAACCATGAAGAGAGACTGAGTAAGTAATAATCATGACTTATTGAAGGTCAAGTTTTCGAGAAGGTCTTGGAAGAGGACGGCAGAAGCTATTTAACTATAGCCAAGAACGGAGGTGGCCGGTGGGTCTACGTGTGACTATGAACAAGGGAGAACCCCAGAGGGAGCAGATGGCTGCTGGGTGGGCTTCTCAAAGCCAGAGAATCAGCCCCAGGGCCACCAAGAGCAGATAGGCCTAAATACAATATTTTTATATTTACTTTTTACACAAACATGCATACACACACACGCACAGATTGCTTTCAACTCTCCAGGCCAGAAAACATTCCCTTCATACATATGAAAATACAACATAGCCATTTTCATTCCACTGAATTTTCAAGGTCATTTTATATGTCTTGTGCATATTAATACCCATAATTCACCATGTACACATGTGTGGTACACCAAGGGAATTGAGCTGTATTTTCAGTGGACTTATATTCACTTTTTCACTATAATAAGTATACTTACACATATTAACAAAAAAATAGCACCTGAAAAATTATTGTTAGAGCCCAGGTGTTTGCTTCCAAAGCTTGGACTCTTAAAGCAATTGTTCTCTTTTTCCATGAGAAAGAAGAAAATAGATTATCCTTCCAATCTATAAGCCAATAGGAGGTTACGAGATGTTATATTATCTTGAAAAATCACAAAATCAACGATTGGAAAATTAATTGAGAACCTTTCCAACATGCAGAAGTTAATCAGAGAGAGTAATAAGTTTATTTTTGTACATGGCCAGTATCGAAATATTGACACGTCTTTAAAAATTGAGGTGTTCTGAAATCGCTGTGACTTAGAGGATGAATGTGCGTGTGCGCACCAGTAAGTGACCACAGAGAATAACCATGCTGGGGAGTGCGGGACTTAAAAGCGTGTCATTATAGTTTCCTTCCAAAGATTTGATTGTCCAGAAAGAAAAGATTCAGGGAGAGCATATAAAGAAAGAAGAGCCAGGCAGAGTCAACTGTAAGGGGGATTAAGAATGATAATAATCATATTTAGAAGAACAAGTTGCTCTGGAAGCCAAAGTTAAAGTTTAAAGGTTTTAAAAGTAAGCGATAATAGTGTTCGAGTCAGTAAAATGAGACATCTCAAATAGGTTGGATAAAATAATTTGATGTCATCATAGGAATTAAAAATTAAAAAAAAATTTTTTAAGAACCCAAAAATGACCTTGGCCATCTGATGCCTTTTGAAACACTGAGCTAATGGGACTAATAGCTTAGAAAATCAACATACATGAAAATTCAGCCTCAAAAGTGAACACAGTGTATTACTAAAATTCTAATCATATTGAGGAATTAACTAAAATAATATAAATCCATATTTGGATAGAAAGCATGTCAAAATGAAAATGTAGCTTATATTGCTGTATTTTGTTCATTTATTGAGTTACTCAAAAATGTTTTAATAATGCATCTTCATAAATACAGAACTTAGAATATAAGACATTTTACTGATTTTAAATTTAGATGACTTAGATAATTCAACATGAGGCATGCTTTAGTCCAAATGAAAGTGGAAATGGCAGGCGGCTGGAGATAGGGAGTGCTAAATGCGTGCTAGCTCCCTGGGACAGACAGAAGAGTTCTGCGTAGTCCATGCCTGATTCCAAGCACACAGGCCAGAGTACGCTGTGGAAGCACACGGGCCAGGACAGCCCTTCTGGGGAGACCGGAAATCCCCAGGAAGCATTTCGTGTGGACTGTGCACCCGGAATCTGTCGTAAAGGAGGAGTGAGCTTTCTCCATGGTGGGGGAAGCAATCACTAGGTCGAATATAGTTTATCATTTGGTGAGACATTTATTAATAAATCCAAAATTTGGAAAATATTTTACCAATCCCTGTGAACTTTTTGGTGATGGCTTATACAATATTTGTTAGGGCCAAACATCTTCAAACACCATTTAATTGAAAGGAAGGCTCACACTTAAACAATGATGAAACCACCACAGTTCATTACCTTACACTGAAAAAGAGAGTGGAGAGTAATAGGAGAAAGACCATTTCCGAATGATCCCATTCCCAAGAAGTCTTCACAGCTATGAAAGTATCAGTCAATGCCAAAATGTCTTTACTGCACTGACCTGTGGGTCATTTTATTATCTGATTCTAACAGCTGTAACCATAGATGGGGCTATTTGCTGGAAGGCACAAGAGAGCAAATTGCACTGTAGAAAACCAAGAGTCAAATCTCACACAGAAATAAACACTAGGGCACGTGTTAATAAATATCACCCAAAGTCAAATGGAAAATTTAATGTTACTACCGTAAAATGTTAGGTTTTGTCAGACACTGATCCTAAACCAGGCTTAAAAATCGAATGAAGTATCAGTGCAAGTCTAGCATAATTGCCATATGATGAATGCAGTTCCTAGGTCATTTGTCATCGTCAGGTTGGATATCCTTAGCTCACATAGTTCACAAAAAATATTCCCTGCATAAAAGAAGACCTTACAGTTGACTCTTTTGTCATAAGCAGGATTTTTTAGGGGGACAGTGGCTTATTTTAAGGTGGTGGCTAGCACTGGGATATTAGGAATTTAAGAGACAATAGCAGTGAAGTCCACAAAACATGTTTCAACACATAAACAGACAAAAGCTAAGCAGTTGCTATTTTTGGGTGCGTGAGAAATCATATTTACTCTGCCCTATGACCCGGGAAATGGGCTTCTGTGACCAGAAAAATAGCACCCAGCACTAATGAAGAAACACCTCCAAGATAAAGAGTGGAAGTGATTTATACCCTTAGACAACCCTCCCCACCCCTAGTTACCCGGACATCCCACCATGGCTATGGCCAGTCCTTCATGCCACCGTCTGCCTGCAGGGAGTCGCTTAACTGACACTTTCTGTTTCCTTGTGATCAAATAGAACACTAGAGTCTATAGCTGAACTGGCACATGAACCATTATCCAGTAATTATTCTGAGTAGTGGTCTTACACTAACACACTCACACAAACTAAAAAACTCTTTTGAAAACGATAAAACATTCACCCAGGCCAGAGCGAGGGAGACGCCCCTGTGTGGCACTTTTCAGAGGAGCTCTTGCCTGCCGGTTCCTTCTCCAGCCTGCGCTCCGCGCATAGGATGGCGATCGACATCACTGTGCGACAGTGTCTGAGGAGAAAGGTCTGTGGGCTCCTGAACAACCGTCGTGCCAAGTTTCTCGTACCTCCTAACATACAGATTTCCTGGTGCTACGTGTCTGATCTTTCTCTTTCGAGATTCAATGTTTATCTTCACTGGCTCCTTCAAGCTTATGGTGACAGGGGTTGAGCCATATGAGGTCAGAGTCAATGTGGGTAAATGTTGCTACATAAAGCAAAAAGATATTAAAAGATAGTTTTCTGACTTAAGATAGCCAAGTCTATATTTTTTAAGGAAATACAAGTTTTGACTTCTGGAGAGACCAAGAAAAACTCCAGGATTCCAGAGCCAGGGTAAAAAATTGAGAACAGTAATTTTAGGCCTTAAGCAAAGGCCATGAGCCCTGATGGCTTTTGTTGGGCCCCCATCCTGCAAATCAGTTTAACTCTTAACCTCGACTTCACATTGGAATCAGAGGGCAGCTTTCCACAAAACGGGCTGTAACACAATCGGTCAGACTCTAAGGGCAGGACACTGGCATTAAAACACACGCGCACACACACACAGACTCTCACACAACAACTCCAGCGAAGTTCCACCATGTAGACAGGATTGAGAATGTTCGGCAAATTCCCTCTTGAGGTAGGAATGTCAATTCCACGGCCAGGCTTGCACTGGCCATGTTCCGGCAAGTGTACAGCAAGTGTAACAGCAACTGACCGTGGAAAGAACTGAGCGGCACACAGAGGGTTGGAGAACTAGCCTTTATTCTGCCAGCGGGCTCAGAGGGGCTTGCCACCAAATTCTGAGCGCCGCTTCCTTGTTCTCCTCCAGTTTTATACACTTGGTGAGATTAAAAAAGCATCCAATCAGCAATGAGCTTTAATATCCAATCAGCAACAAGCTTTACATATCCAATCAGTGGTGGGACTCAAAAAGCATCCCATCAGCAGTGAGTTCAGCCATGGGGCCCCAGGGTGGGATTTTTCCCTGTCAGCCACACAACTGTGCTCAGATGACATTCTGTTCTTCAATGGTGATGCTCCTCCCATTGCTAACGCCTTGTCTGTTTCTGCAGACCTTTCCTACCAGGGTGATCCTGCATGAGTCAAGACTGCTCTCTCTAGCCTTCCCTGTGGCTTGCTACTAAATTCTTAATTTGGACTTCATTACACATATGAAAATATATTTTCTGTTCAAAGTCAATTTTTAAGTCATGGCATGTGTGTTAATTAATGACATTTGGATAATAAAAGCCTTATTGTATTTATTTCAAAATATCCCAAATAAGTCACAGTGCAAGATTGGACAGAAATGACAGTGGTGAGTCAATGGGCGAAAACAGTCATAATTTATGGAGAAGGCAGAGTACAAATGTCTATATTGCTCATAGTATGTTGCCCTGATAAATCACTTATCAAAGATTAAGAGAAAATACATTTATCTGTTGATAAATACATACTTGCGAAGGAAAAAATGTCAAGACTTAGGTTGTCTAAAATGATAAATGTTTAAAATATTGACACCAACTGCTATATTGATGGCATGAGAAACCGTAGAAGGATGTTCGAGATTCCCAGAGGACAGCTGAAGAGAGATGACAAAATCATTGTTGGAAAAACAACAACAAGTGGGTCAACTGCACTAGCCTGTGAACTCCACTTTTGGGCCCAAGTTTTCTGCCAAACAGTTCACATTGTTCCTTACCAGCTGGGTTCTGGGGGAAAATAAAATCGGCATTCTAAATGCCTAGTGAACCACACCATATTATTATCTGCTTACTAAAATTCCAGTTACCTCTGAACATCATACAGCTTTTCTCCTTCCCATTAATTTTATGTTGAAGTTGCACTTGGTTATAGTTTTTTCTACACTTTACTTTTAAGGTCTTAAGATTGAGTGCATCCATGCTGTCAAACTAATCAATTTATGGCCATCATTCCATGAATTGGGCCAAAGGGAATGGAAATTTTTTTTCATCATTTTGTTATGTTATTTTCAAACTAAGAAACTACTAAGGAGGGAGGATAGGCAATGAATGCTGTCAGTTTTCCCTGTCTAACTTTAGGTCTCCTTTGCAATGGGGCATTGTTTTTGCCCCAGAATATTGTTAGCACTACCATTAAAGATAAAGACTTTTCCATGCAAAGCTGGTCTAAAGTTTTTGGTGTTACCCATGTAGATCATGTGATGAATGAAATTTCCATTTAAGTCTGTAATAAATATGTTTTCTATGAGTCCTGACTTATGTTCTTTGTTTTAAAAGGAAAGTTCTGGTCTACTTTTCTGAAGATTTTTTTTTGGCCATTAGAAGAGATGTGGAAGATTTTTTTCTGACTTTTCTTAATGAGATTTATTCAATTTGTTTACAAATTACTAAAATTACTAATGGAGATTGGATTAGACATTCTATTCTTAATGATAGTAATAATTCCAGACTTAAAGATTCAATTGCTATTTGTCAATGAAATATTAATAGAGGTAGCCAATAATATAATTAAAACAGGGTGACTATTGCAAATAATATGAATGGTATTTGGTTACAAAAGGTAGAAAACAAAACAATAAGAAAAGATAGGGTGCTGTGATGGAAAGTGACTAAAGGGGAATGGAGAGGGCTGATTTACGTGGGTGACAAAAGGAAGTCTAGCTGCGGAGTGACCTGGAGAGCAAGTGGATCAGCTCTGCAAGGGCGTGTGGCAGCATTTCCAGGGAGAACTGCAGGGCCCTGGAGCAGGGATGTGCTTGAGAAACGCATGAACAGAAAGTTCGGTGAATGAGGGGGAGAGTGGGAAGAGCCGAGGCCTCCAGATTAGGTGGGCACCAGCTCTTGTGCACACCCTCATTCCATTATGAAGAGTTTGGATTGTATGCCAGACACAATGGAAAGGATGACAAGATGTGCTTTCTACTTGAAGATCACACTGGCTGGTATGTGCCTTGATTATAAGACAGAAAGAACGGAAGGGAGAATAGAGTTAAACCCTGTTCAGTAGCACAGGTGAGAGGTGATTATGGTTGGAGCAAGGAGGTTGAGGCAGAGGAGAGCAGTGGGCATACTAGGGGTACGCACAGGTAAGATAGGACTAGGTGATACATTGGACAGCAGAGAGGGGTGTCGTAAGGATCAAGGGTGATGCTTGTGTTTTCAGCACGAGCATATGGAGTGATAAATGGCTTGTAGTGCCATTTGTTAAGTCCTGTTCAGACAAGTTTGGAGGAGGCACAGGTTGGGGAGGTGTGGTGGAAGCTGTCATTCCATTTCTATCGTTTCAAACCTGAAATGGTGCTAAGGCATCCAGGTGGAGATGTTCATGACAAGTTACAGGTGGAGGTAGCAATGGATTAAACTTACACATTACTAATAAAAATGTTAACACAAATACAACCACTGAAAAATTGAATGAACACTCCTAAAAGTTCTGGGGTTCAAAGAGGACATTTAAGCTCAATTACCAAGCTTTTGGAAACTAATAAAGATATTGTATGTGTGAAAACCTTACAAAATCCATTGGAGCTTTTCTGAGTAGCAAATTCTTATACATAAATATCTTCAGAATTGCAAAGATAGAATGAAAACACAGGAAATGATTGGTCTTAAAAACACAAAACAAGGCCGGGGGTGGTGGCTCATGCCTGTAATCCTGGCACTCTGGTAGGCCAAGGCAGGAGGATCGCTCAAGCTCAGGAGTTCAAAACCAGCCTGAGCAAGAGTGAGACCCTGTCTCTACTAAAAACAGAAAGAAATTAGCTTGACAACTAAAAACACACAGAAAAAATTAGCTGGGCATGGTGGCGCATGCCTGTAGTCCCACCTACTCGGGAGGCTGAGGCAGGAGGATTGCTTGAGCCCAGGAGTTTGAGGTTGCTGTGAGCTAGGCTGATACCACAGCACTCTAGCCCTGGTAACAGAGTGAGACTCTGTCTCCAAAAAAAAAAAAAAAAAAAAAAAAACACAAAATAAATCCTAGAAAAGTAGGAGTAAGAAATGTGTGAAAAATGCAGTTTTACTGGTCTGGCATCGTGTCTATCTAGAGCTACAGCAGCCAATTTTTGAGTGTAATTCTTTTATGCCAGGAAAAGATCTTAGGAAAGCCCAGCACACCCAACTACCTCAGATCTATCGAAAGAATTCTAACACACAATATCAGCTGGCTAGTAGCCTCCTATAAAACCTCTTTCAAATTCCAAATGAAACAGGCCAATCAGGAGGAAATTTTGGAAAATCAAACACTCAAAAATAAACCTGCTAGTTACCCTGATGGCAGAATACGGGCCCCAGCATCCCTCTTTGGCAGATGAGGCAGAATGGATAAAAAGCTTGTCGTTTCTGTCCCCCACGAGGCTGGGTTTTCCTCGTAAAGCTGCAGCCAATGCACAGAACTTTTCTGTCTGGGAGACACTGACCTAACAGTCATGCATTCCCACCTGCCCCGCATCCTCCTCCCACCATCGTTTTCCATCCACATGTGGCTGTGTCCCCGCTCTTCGGCTGGTCCCAAGTCAGAAGGTCAATTCCATGTCTTAGTTCTTTGTACCCTTCCCACCACCTCCACCTGCCAGAGTGAACCCTTCTTTAGTACTATTCATATTACTGAGCAGACCATATTTAATTTTACAGATTTTTCAGATTGATTCTAAAACAACTGGGACATAATTATCACCACTTAACATGATTTATTTAATTTAATAAATAATGTGTTTATTAAATTTTAATATTACAATGACATCTTCCTTTCTCTAGGCCCAAAGTCATGAGCCCTGAGATGTTCAACTAAGACTGTTCTTGAATCAACTGTAAGCAGCTTCCTGTATGGCACTCTACTGCTTGTCTTATTCTCTGGGAATTTTAAGGTTCATCAGTTGAAACATTTTATTTGCCTCATTGCCAACAGTCTTTCTGGACACTCATGCGTGTGTGCTCTAATTGGAGCTAATTTGAGAGATGATTTTAGTCTTTTGGCTTTGAATTTTTCCTCTAGTATTTAAAAGCCTTCCTCAAGGAACTGCTGGTGAACTGTGCGCGAAGGAGAAGCCTGATGTTTGAAAATTCCTGGTTCCTTCCTAGGGGGTTGTATTTACATTATGAAAGCTTCTATGGTGTATTTAACCCTTACGGATTTAGTCGTGGATCCTTTCTTCACTAATGCACAGGGCACGCACTGTGTTCTCACCATCCCTGTCTGTTGGCGTAGAAGGCACCGACTGAGCCCCTCCTCTCACTATGTACACATGGTGAAATATTTTAAATCTTTATCTCGCTGTTTTTTTGTTTTGTGGGAGATTTCTTCAACTTTATTTTTAAACTTTTCTATTAACTTAAATTGATTTGTATATACACATCCATATTGATGGATTAATATACTCATATACATATATAAATGTCCCAGGTCTGTCCTCAAAGTTACCTATTAGTGTTTAATTAAATTGATTTGGCCTAGTTTTATTCCATTGTTGCTTAATCCTTCTCTGTGCCCTGTATTGGATTTATTATTTTCTTCTAGGCCTACCTTCCCCTCATTGTTTTTAACTCAGTCTTTCACTTTCAAGTTGCCAGTGCAGCCCCCCAACCAAGTTTTCTCTAGCCGTTTGTGTTGAAAACAGAAGGAATCCTCAGACCCCTGCACACGGAGGCTTGGCAGCACAC
>VSMD01070157.1:0-11522 GCA_008750895.1 Mirza zaza
TGATAGACCACTTATTTAGTATCCAATAAAAATACGTCCTTGTGCGGATTGCTCGAGGTCAGGAGTTCGAAACCAGCCTGAGCAAGAGCAAGACCCCGTCTCTACTATAAATGGAAAGAAATTAATTGGCCAACTAAAAATATATACAAAAAAAAAAAATTAGCCAGGCATGGTGGCGCATGCCTATAGTCCCAGCTACTCGGGAGGCTGAGGTAGGAGGATCGCTTGAGCCCAGGAGTTTGAGGTTGCTGTGAGCTAGGCTGACGCCACGGCACTCACTCTAGCCTGGGAAACAAAACGAGACTCTGTCTCAAAAAAAAAAAAAAAAAATACGTCCTTGCCTTTTAAAATCTCTATATTCACTTTTCCCCCAAATTCTTCATAGGTGGGTGATATTGTTCGGATAGCCAAAGATGAAATTTTTCCTGCAGACTTGGTGCTTCTATCCTCAGATCGACTTGATGGTTCATGTCATGTTACAACTGCTAGTTTGGATGGAGAAACCAACCTGAAGGTTTGTTCATGCATATGTTTGAGTGTTGCTCTGGGTAAACAAAATATCTTTGGGTTATAGTAATATTTTTCTTTGGTTAATGTAATAAAGTTTGACCTGATTAAGGAGAAATTATTTTAAATTACTGAAACTTTTTAAAAATTAAAGTTTTGAAAAAGAATGATATTATTATATATGTATTTTAAGGGTAGCCTCACATGGTTTAGTCAATTCAAGTTAAAAACAAAGTAATTTTAGGAAAAATATAACCTTTTAACATTTTGGTGACTTTTAATATAAGAGACAAATTTCAGTTTTCTCAGTATAATCAAGGGTGAATATTCACATTTTTTCCCGTTAAATTGCTATAGTAAACTTTGAGCAATAGTGTCTATACACACAGACTTAATTTCCTTATATGCAAATGGCCTTTGTAGATGGGTAATTATAGTAGCTCTGTTTGCTCCTTGTTTATTTTACATTTTTCTTTCTCTGTTTTGTTGTCTAGCTGAGTGAGCTTAAGTACAGTTTGCCATGGTTTTTATCCATAAAAGAGATTTGAAGTAGTTGGTATCTAAGGTCCCATTTGGATCTTAAAACTCTGCAATTTAATTCATGTTTTTCAGACACACGTGGCAGTTCCAGAAACAGCATTATTACAGACAGTTGCCAATTTAGATACCCTGATAGCTGTGATAGAATGCCAGCAACCAGAAGCAGACTTGTACAGGTATGGTATGATGTTCAATGTACTTATGTTAAGTCCTGTTTACAGACTTCATTTTTTATAACTCATAAACATATAATGAAATCTTTAGCCAATTAGAGACATTATTTGTGGAGCAGGTTGAAGGGGGATACAATTAAGGGGAAAAATGCTAAAAGCAGAATTTGCCAGGAGTCTAAGGAAAAGATATTAATTAAAAAGCTGTGTTTTTGTTCACAATTTCCTTCATATTACCTTCTATTTTGGTATGAACTAGCATGCTTGCTTTGTAGCTATAACAGTAGTTGCAGTAGAAGTAATATTACCTTAGAAAAAGTAATCTAATTTTTTTGGTAAGCTCCATGAAGGCAGGGGCTATTTTTTTGTTTTCACTACTATATTATTTAGAGGATACTACTTTTAAATTAAAAGCATTTATATAGCATTCAATATTTCACTTATATATAGCACTTAATAAAGTAAAAAAGATATAATTTTATATAAATATTATTCTTAACAGCTATGAGTTCCTCAGGAATAGAAACTGTTCTTACTCATTTATCACCTATCACAATGAGCACAAAATTAAAAATTTTTTCAAATTTATTAGATATTTAAAGATCTTGTTTCTGAAAGGATGGAAAGAAGCAAAGGAACAAACTTCTTTTAATATTATGGTTTACTAAATAAAATATTAGTCATCTTTCAGTGATCTTGCTAATTATTATAGGCTATGTAATGGAAACAGCTTTGTATTATTAAAGACTTATATGAGACACTAAGTTCATTTCTACTCAGTAACTGGTGATAGACTATAATTTGCAAGCACATTATAAAAATCACCCTCAGCTTCTTTTTTTTTTTTTTGAGACAGAGTCTCGCTTTGTTGCCCAGGCTAGAGTGAGTGCCATGGCGTCAGCCTAGCTCACAGCAACCTCAAACTCCTGGGCTCAAGCAATCCTTCTGCCTAAGGCTCCCGAGTAGCTGGGACTACAGGCATGCGCCACCATCCCCGGCTAATTTTTTCTATATATATTAGTTGGCCAATTAATTTCTTTCTATTTATAGTAGAGATGGGGTCTCACTCGTGCTCAGGCTGGTTTTGAACTCCTGACCTAGAGTAATCCGCCCACCTCGGCCTCTCAGAGTGCTAGGATTACAGGCATGAGGCACTGTGTCCAGCCAAGCTTCTTATCATCATATTGTATATCTCCCCCGCTTGTCTTCCTGCATACATCCCTCTCTTGGTTTTCTTCTGCACTTTAGATTTAAGGCAGCCAGAAGTTTAAATATCACTATCAGGTTAAAGAAGCTCTCCAGTTCACTGACAGGTTTTTGCTTACTACTCTTAAGTGGTAGGCCACTTAACTCATACATGGCAGTTGCTCAATGAATATTTGTTGAATAAATGAATAAGTAGATAAATGATTTGGTTCCAGTGATTCATAGGTCACAGAAGGCTTTATTTAGTAAACAGTAATGAAATATATGAACATTCATTGTTGGCTAAGTAATGTATACATCTTTGTTTAGCAGTTATAAATTCTCATGATAACCAAACTAATAATAATAATAATGTATAACATCTACATTGCCATTTTGAAAACATTTTTAATTATGACCTTATTCATAGCCGGAGTACAGATGGCAATAATTTTAGATTTTTTAAAGCTTGAGGACTAAGTATTTATTTTTATAATTTCTGCCATGAATATTGGACCAATTTGTATATATAAAAGGTTGGTTTTGTTTCATTTATGAGAATAGTGCTCAAAACTATCTAAAATGTTCCACCCATTGATGTCATAAGTAATATAATATATATATTTATAATATGGTGAATTTTTTAATAGATTCATGGGACGAATGATAATAACTCACCAAATGGAAGAAATTGTAAGGTAAGAGTAACTTCATGTTACTTAATTACTTTTAAGTGGGAACTGTTTGGTGGAAGGACTAGAAGTTAAAGGGAGATTAGCTGAATAAACAGCATATCATGGAAATGGTTTAATTTAAAAGCATTTAACATTTCATTTGCTAGTAATTTGTAGCAGCAGCGAATAAGGATGAAACAAATCCTATGAAATGATATAAGAATAATTTAGTAAGATTGTTTGAATTTTTATATTTCGTTTTCTATT
Organism: Mirza zaza; assembly: GCA_008750895.1. Classification (NCBI taxonomy): domain Eukaryota; kingdom Metazoa; phylum Chordata; class Mammalia; order Primates; family Cheirogaleidae; genus Mirza; species Mirza zaza. The sequence continues at coordinate 3,344 of VSMD01070157.1, forward strand.
AATATTTGGTAGTAACATTAAAATAAAACATAGCTGCTTTTAATTCAGATCCTTATGCATTTAAACTCACAACACTTAAAGGCTAGAATATGAAAAAGAATTTATATAATATTTAACCAGTATAAATGCTATGGTTTTCTTTACTTCAGAATCATTTAGCACAAGCTAAAGTATTTATGGCTGATCCAAAACTGCTTACTCACTCTTCTGATTAGTTTATTGCTTGGTTGGTTGTTTCATTTTATTTTCCCTCGATATCCAGGTTAATTTCCAGTGCCTTAATTTGCATGAGTGCAAAGATTTGCTGATAGGATGAGATTACACTGTTATTCATGACTGTAAACCTAATTTATAATCAATCTTGAAATCAGTCCTTGAATTTCTAATCAAATTTGACATTCTATTTCTTTTCTTGGGACATGGTCAATTTATACTGGCTGTATGAAACAAGTCACTAACAAAGAGTAGAGCATTTTTCAATAAAATCCTTAAGACAAGCCAACAAAAATATTACGTATTAGCACTGATTCACATTTTTAATAAGCATTAACATAGGAGTACATTCAATAAACTCTGTAACAAGATATTTTATGTGTAGGACCCCTGCTGAATAACTAAATTTATTTTGATTTTTGGTGGTGAAATATGTGTGAAATATAGTTGAAAATGTGTGACTACATAGACTGAATTGCATTAAAATATTATGACTAATCAAGAAAAATAGCAATTATGTTACTTTAGTTCCAGGGTGGTTAAAAACGAACCGTGTTCTCCACTGAAGCAACCTGAATGAATGAGTTATCTTTCATTTATTTATTTATTTATTTTTGTTGTTGTTGTTTTTGTTTTTTGCAGGGTTGCCAACTTTTTATTTTGCCAAGTTAGGAAAGTAACTAAACAATCACAGCCACAACAACTATCATCTATCCTAATCAATTTTATAAAAGAAAGGACATTTAAAAACAAAATTTTAAAATGTAAAAAAAAATTATATCAGTTTAAAGGTATCTTGAAATATATGTTAATTATATGTGATATATAATGAAATACATATTTTACATAAGATATAAAGTATATATAGGCCACGTCTCCTAATGGAAAAAAATAAAGTATATGTATATATACACACATATATGTATATATAATTTCTGTGCATGCATATCTATGTTTGTGTGTATTCTCATTTCACTGAGCACCATTGAAAACTTGGACCTGCACCTAAACTGGAGCCCACTGATTAGAGGATGGCAGTGCAGAAAGGGAGGAGGTTCTGTGTGGAGGATATGGAGGGGCCCTGCAACTCTATATAGAAAATGGCTTATTAGGCCCAATACTGACAAGGATCCCTAGGTTGATGATGGTGGCATTAGGGGGTCTTTGTCCTTAGATACTTGGATGAGGATATGTCAGCGTGAAAGTCCTGAAGTAGCAGCATTTTAAACTCTGTGTTCTGTCTGCGTACCTAATATACTAGTAGAAATCTTTCAAAATAGCTGGGATTGAAGATTAACTTTGTAATATGAAGCTCCTTTATTTAGATATTGCATTTTGCCAGATATGATTTGGCACATGATACACTATGCATGTATAAATTATCTAGATCAGAATAAAAAAGCTAGTTAATGTACTTTTCTGAGCAAAACCAACTGAACTCCTGAACCCACAGAGAGCATCCATTTTTGTTTCTCCAAAGGCTCTTCCTTCATTTGATGAATTATCTTTTAATCTGAAGCTATCATTATATACCAATTTGATATGCCATTATGAGCACAAAGAATTTCTATTTATTGTTAGAAGCAGCATCAAGTGAAACAGAGCTATTTTATAGCTCATGATTGGTTCCCATATTTATTTTGGAATATTCATGGAGTGCACTCCAAATATGACTGCCTAGTAGAATCATACTTGTTAACTATGTCCCAAACATCTGGTCCTCCTTGGTTCGTTCCTTTTTTTAAAAATTTTTTTAACAGTATTTGAGTTTGCAGATATCTTCATAAATGGTTCAGATTCTCTTTGGTTTAGATAACTGTATGTATAATGCAGAAAAGCAAAAAGAATATTTTAAAAAGGCTTTTTAACTTATCCATAGCAGACTCTTATCATTTTCCTATCACTAAGAAGATACAATTTCCTTTCTAGTTATTCCTTGTCGTTTTATATCTCCTTTATGGAGAGAAATTCAAACAGCAAGAAGACCTGTGCTCCAAGAAGTATACAATGCAAGTAGTCAAGTTATACTGTGCAATCTTGCCTAGAAAAAGTACTAACATACTTTCACATTATATTTTATAATCCAGTATAATTTTAATTGTGCAGAACTCATGCATTTACACAAATCATACTACAATCTATATTTACATTGCATTTTAATTCTGTATTTTCACTTTCAAACTATTAATTGTGCCAAAAATATTTTAAATTTCATTTTCTGCTAAATGTTTTAAAATCAGTACTTAATCTTTGATTTTGCTGAATTTTCTGTGTAAAATTTTTTGATACTAGTGGCTTTGTGAGTTTATTTACACGCATATTCTTTTTTCTGAGCCACTAATCTTAAAGTGACTGAAATACTAAAGCAGGTGTTTGTCGTTACAGTAACTAACATCATGATTGGTTTAGGCAGCTTTATACAGCTAGGATTTTGGTTTTCTATGAAAGCAATGTTGTAGCTATAGCCTAAGTACCTCCTGCTGAAGATGCCATTTTGGAATTGAATTGAATTTTTAATATATTCAATGCTTTTGTGTTATTTTCCTTTTTTCCTAGACCTCTGGGGCCAGAGAGTCTCTTGCTTCGTGGAGCCAGATTAAAAAACACAAAAGAAATTTTTGGTTTGTACATGTTTAAACATTTTAAATTATTGATTTGTATCGGTGCTTTATATGAAGTATTTTTAAAAGCATAATATTTGTGGTATTTTGATGGGATAATTTATTAACTAAATGTTTTTATGATAATTTTTGTATAAACATTATATTAATATAGTTTTGTATTATTTTTTGTTTTTGTTGATCACTGTTTTTGAGTAATAGACTAGAACCTTGTTCTTATATTGTCTTTGTGTGAGTACTTGTGAAATGAGTGCCAATATGATAATTCTGACACTTCTAGTAATGGTGGACGTGTATGAGAACTAATATAATCTGGCATCATGGTGCCAGTAGACCACTTCTATAATTCCATTATGATTATTCTTAGATTAGATTCATTACTGCTGACTTATTCATTCATACATTCACTCATTCAACAAATTCTTGTTGACGCTGGTTGTATACAAAGTATATTGGAGCATATACTGACTAGATCAAAAGGATGAATAAATACTTCCCTTGCCTTGGAGATCTAAATTAATTTAATATACTCTGAATCAACTCTAGGCAAATTGTGAAGTTGATGGTAACCTTTAGCTGTCAACTAGCTCCTCTCATTTCAGGAATGGCCCTTAGTATCCTGGCCTACCCTGTTGCCCAGTGGCTGTCTACAGCTTTCGAGGTCCTCTTTTTCATTCTCTTTTTTTCCTGTACCTCTCTCAGTTTTAGGCTCTCTAATAAAGAAATCCATATGTGTGTGTGTGTGTATATATAAAGAAAGAAAGAAAAAGAAAATAACAAGTGTTGGTAAGGATATGGAAAAATTGAAACCCTTGTGCATTGCTTATGGGAATATAAAATGTTGCAGATGCTGAGAGAAATAGTTTGACAGTTCTTTAATAAGTTAAACATATAATTACCATATGACTCAGAAATCCTACTCTAAATATATACCCAAAAGAACAGAAAATGAGTGTTCAAACAAAAACTTGTACAAGAATGTTCATAGAAGCACTGTTTACAATAGCCAAAGGTCGGAAACAGCCCATATGTCATCACCTAATGAATGGATAAACAAAATGTGGTATATTCATATAATGGAATATCATTCAGCCAAAGAAGGAATGAAGTACTAATGCATGCAACAACATGGATGAACCTTGAAAATATTATATTGACTAAAACAAGCCAGGCACAAAAGGTCATATATTATATGATTCCATTTATTTGAAATATCCAGGCAAATTCATAGAGACAGAAAGTAGATTAGTGGTTCCCAGAGGCTGAGGAGTAGAGGAGAATGGGGGAATGATTGCTTAATGGTTTTCTTTGGGTGTAATGAAAATGTTCTCTACTTAGTAGGATGGCTACACAAAATTATGATGTACTAAGTGTCACTGGTTAAAATGGTAAACTACATGTTATGTGTATCTTACCATAATTAAAAAAAAAAATCTATAATAATGTTTTTTAGTGGTAGAAGCCAGAGTAAACCTTCAGGGCTTTTAGACCTTTTCATGTAACACTATATTTTTAACACATCTTCCTAGCATTAATAACTTCACTTTTGTTTACCTTAAAGCAGGTGTCCAAATTTTGTACACTCTCAAAAGAAAACGTGTAATTGAATGCCTTTAGATGGGTCTGTCTTCTGTTGTTTTCGTCAGCACCACCACCACCTGTTTTATTATTCCGGATGTTTTCTCACATTCCTGTAGTTTTAATGCCTTTTGTTATTTGAGTTATAAGCCCTGCCTTTCAGGAATAATTCTAATGATAAGAATTACAGGGCAAATCTTTAGGAAGAGGGTATGATGGGCCCTACACTGGTTTTTAAATCTTAGTATTCAGGGATGGGAATGAACATTTATTGATGATCTGTTTCAAGGCATTTTGCTAATTTTTCATATAGATTTCACAACTCTCAAGTATTTTTTTCCCATTTAAAGATGGGAAAATTGAAACTCCAACAAATTACTTACCCTGGGATATAGAACTAGTAAGTGGCAGAGCTAGTATTCAAACCAAAGTCTACAGACTTTTATATTAATACAAGGCTAGTCTTTCCTAATTTCATTCATTCCCCAGTGTTAGTCCCATTACTCCTGTCTTTTTGCTCATCTCAGAGTCGTTCACACGGGAACAAGTTTTTTAAATAGCACTTCCCCTATGTTTACTCAACTTACTTAGATAGACTTCCGTATTATCTCTCCAGTGCTTATGGAATGGTGTTTAGACTCCAGATCTTGGCATTTAGGGCCTTTCACATTCTGGCTCCAATCCTTTGTTCTACCCTAACAAAAAGTACTTTTCCATTTCTGTCTTTATTAAATACCGTTTGCTGTATCTAAATGGCTTTCCCTGCCATCTTTATCCCATTCAGCAGGTTCAGTGACCAGGGTTCCCCAAAATTGGACATAGAAAGCCTCTAAAACTCTGAAAAGACTTAAAGGAAGGCAAAATTATAACTATGATACAATATACTTTCTTAGAAGCTTTCATGCTAGTGAGTGTATTTATTTCTTATGAAACATGCTAGAGGATTATTTTAAATGATAGTTTTATTTTGTAGGTGTTGCTGTTTATACTGGAATGGAAACTAAGATGGCATTAAATTACAAAAGCAAATCACAGAAACGATCTGCAGTAGAAAAGTAAGAGAACTTTATATTTTCATTTATTTACATATAATTATAACTATGTATATATTATTCATATGTGTATAAAATATGTATATAAATATATGTATTATCAGGTCAGGTAAACAAGATGATAGCCTTGGAATGGGAATAGTTTTTTATATTTTTATGTATAGGCAGCATTTTACATAGTATTTGGCATATAGTAGGTTCTAAAGTATAACTTTAAAAATTAATACTGTTGTGTAAATGGTGGAATCACTTGGTCAGATTAACCCTCCAAAAATAACAATTTAAAATATTGAAAGAATAATTTAAAAAAAATAAACAACAATTTGAAAGCACTGGAGATTAACCAAAAGCATATAGACACTGGCAAGGAGTCTAATCCCGAAAGATGGCAGCAATAAGGAGAAAAGTTTAAGAGTGCAGCTTTTTGACTGAAGTCACTTCCTAATTTTTGTGCTGCTTAGGACATCAAAAAGTCTGAGCTTTATTGAATTGAAATATCAGGGGATAAAGTTTAAAGCTCAAAGAGAAGCTAGAAAGTTGGAGGGAAATATGAAAGGAGGGAGCCATAGAAGGAATTAACTCCAAAACCTGCACATATTTTCTGCTCATATCCTTGGCTGACTGCTAAAACTATACATGTACAAGGAAGACCTCAGTTGGCTTGACAAAAATACAACAACAGAAAGCTGAAAGAACTCAGCAGAGAACTTTGATACTGCCCATTATATTGGAGGTGGAGTTTGGTATTTGGGCCCAGCCAAGTTAACTGCCTACTGGAATAAAATTTAGCACTCTTCTGGGAAACATAATAGAATGCAGACTGTCTACAGTGTATTATTTACAAAGCCCAATATGCAATAAAAACTAAGCAGACATGTGAAAAAATGTAACTCATACTGAAGAAAAAAAGCAGTCAATAGAAACTGTTGGCCAAAATGACCTAGATCTTGCAATTAACAGATAACAACTGTAATATATTATAAATATGTTCAAGGGCCTAAAGGAAAATTTGGATGAACATATGGGAAAACTCAGCAGAGAAGTGGAAACTGTAAAAAAAATCCAACGGTAATTCTTGAGTTGAAAAATATAATTACGAAAATGTAAATATCATTAGATGGGCTCAGCACCAGATTGAGGAAAACAGAAGACATTATCAGTGAATTTGAAGAAAAAGTAATAGAAATTATTCAATCTGAAGAACAGAGAGAAAAGATTAAGAAAATACGAACAGAGCACCAGAGCCTTGTAGGGCAATGTGAAGCTGTCTAGCATGAGTATAATTGATCCCCCAAAAAGAAGAGAGAGAATAAGATAAAGATATTTAAAAAAATAACAACTAAAAATTTCTGAAATTTTAGAAAAAATTTTAACCTGCCTTACCAAGAAGATCAGCAAACTCTAAGCAGGAAAAATGCAAATAAAACAACACCAAAATACATGATTGTCAAACTATAAAATCCAAAGAAAAAGAGAAAATATTATAAGTAGCCAAAGAAAAACACATCACATCCAAGTGATTCACAGTATGAATGATATCTGACTCTCAGAAACAGCAGAGGACAGAAGGCTTCTGGGAATTACTGAAAGAAAAAGAAATGTCATCCCCAAATACTATATCCAGCAAAACTAAACCTTCAAAAAAAAGGCAAAATGAAGACATCATCAGAAAACATTCACTTACAGAAGATCTACACGACAAGAAATGCTAAATAAAGTTATTCAGAAGGAATAAAGAGAATCATTGACAAATATGTTCCTAGGTATAAAAGACTATATATAAAATATTCTTTTTCCCCTTTAATTGCTTTAAAAGTTATGAGCATTTCAGAGTAAATTGTACAACATTGTATTGTGGCATTTATTTTGTGTGTGTGTATAATAGCACAAAAGATGAGGATGGGTATAAATGAACTGTACTATTGCAAAGGTCCTACATTTTATATGAAGTAGTACAACATCATCTCTAAGTAGATTGCAATAAGGTAAAGATGTATATTTTAATCCCTAGAGCTACCATGAAAAACAGTAAGGCAAAGATTTATATCTAATAAGTCATAGAACAATTGAATACTAGAAATATTTCGTAAACACAAAAGAAGGCAAGAAAAGAAAAATAGAGAAATAAAAAACAAATGCGATGAATAGAAAATAAATAGCAAAATGGTAGTCCTAATTCTGGCCAAAAATTACATTAAATGTAAATGTACCAGTCTAATAAATCAGAGATTGTCAGATTGGATAAAAAAGCAAGACCCAACTATATGCTATCTAGAAGAGATGCTGTTTGTTTGTTTAGTACAGATGGGGTTTCATTATGTTGCTTAGACTGGTCTCAAACTCCTGGCTTCCCAAAGTGCTAGGATTACAGGCGTGAGCCACCATGCCCAACCAGAGATGCAGTCTAAATACAAAGATACAAATAGGTTGACATCAAAAGATGTATACCATGCAAATATTAATGGGAAGCTTGTGAAAGCTAGAATGGTTACGTAATTGCACATGGCAATATTAATGCACATGGCAATATTAATGGGAAGCGTGTGAAAGCTAGAAGGTTACGTAATTGCACATGGCAATATTAATGCACATGGCAATATTAAGGAAGCGTGTGAAAGCTAGAATGGTTACGTAATTGCACATGGCAGTATTAATGCACATGGCAATATTAATGGGAAGCGTGAAAGCTAGAATGGTTACGTAATTGCACATGGC